>PVJI01007928.1:0-74328 GCA_004026765.1 Micronycteris hirsuta
TAAAATCACCTTTGAAAGGGAAGACATTTCAGATTGTCAATGAGATTCCAGAAAATACGATGGGGCAGCTGATGGCAATTGGGAGAACTGTGTGAGGTCCCAAGGTGCCTACTTTGAAGGGGACTGAGGCATCATTGTCCTGTGTACAATGTTTCTTGTATCTTGTATCTTCTTCAGTAAATGTCTCTATTTGTCACAGTACATGGCTGGATACTTTCTGGACAGACCTCGTATAACTACATCTGCTAGTTTGGTTGCCTCTTCTACAGCACAGAGCTTCATGTGCATGGGGTATTTAAAAATAAATTTTTATGCTGAAGACAATTTACCAGTAACTTCAGTGACAGATACTGAGTTGGCCTTTGCACAAGGACAGAGGTTTCAGGGTGTCTTCACTGCTGGAGCTTCTAATTTCAGGGCACGTGGGCGTGTGGAAAGAGATGGAAGAAGCAGTGTGAGGAAACACTTGCTCACGCTTTCCAGGGGACCAACTGGGCTGGAAAAGAGTATAAACGCCCCAACTGACTGGCAGTGATGCTGCTGACAATGGCGATTTCAGTCTTTTACTTTGAGAAATAGGAACATGTCTTGGCGATAAACACATTTGGACAGGCTAGAAGATAATTATGTAAATAAGAACTAGCATCATGCTCTTGTCCAAAAAGAAATCTAAAGAGGCTGGTGGAGATTTCTGAGCAGGTCTTAAAGAAGTTGAATATCATCTGTCTTTCCTTTTACTTATTTTTATTGTTTATTTGATTTCTTTTCCTAGGAGTCTATATTCTCACTCCAACATGTGCAAAAACAAAAAACAAACAAAAAAACCCCGGCCCTCAGGCCTAAATATATTTACTTCTCAGCTCTCATCATACATTCAGAGCCTGGAAACAAGGGCCAAACATGCTATAAACCCCTGCGTGCTGAGTGCCGCCCCAGCAACAAAGGCTTGGCAGTGACGGTATCGGGGACGGGGGATGGCGGGGCTTGTTCGGAGCTGTGCCCTCCACGGAGAGGCACCGGCTGCCCTTTGAACCTTGGCTGTAACCCACAGAATGACACAGCAACATGTGCTTTGTGCCTTGTTGGATTTTGGAAATCTTTAGAAATTATAATCAAACATTAAAATACAAATTGAAAACTCTCAACTATTGCCACATGTGTGAGAATGTGGGATCATTTTCTCCATTTTGTCAGGTTTTTTTTTCATGTATTTAAAAATATTTACTTAGAGTTTCTTTTCAGGTTGCTTTCAAAGACTTGCTCATTTTCACATGTCATTTTCCCCAGGCTTCTCATTTTGCAGACACTCTGAATAAACTCACTGCACGGTAATTAAGACTGTGAGAGAAGAACAATTTTACTTGCAGAATCTCATCTTTACCCAGTTGTCACCTTCCCTCATAAGAAAACCAGTCTCAAAGACAGCCATTACATTTCTTTTTACTATGCTGATCTTTTGAAGGGACCAAGATATTCATCATTGAATTATTATCCCCTGGGACCACTGTTTGACAAAGCATTTTAAAAAGGGAAATTGGTGTTTGGGGGTCAGTTGTGCAACCTTAAACATCATTTTTTTAGTTAGCACCAAATTTCCTTTAGAGATGGAAAGTGACTTCATCAGCAACCTACTGAGATGGAAGTTCAGCATACTGTTCCAGAAAATGTGCATCTTGTTCTTGGCTCTCTGGCAGTGATCTAATTCTGACAGCTATACACACACACACACACACACACACACACACACACACACGCCCCCAGACGATTTGAAGAGTCTTGTTTCATATTGGGAAAGCGCTTCAACTTATGGCCATGTACTTAATCAAAATGCTCTTAGTACAAGAGACTGTAAGTTTTGTACCAAAGAGATATCCAAAGATGCCCACTGAATGAAAAAGCCAGGATTAGGGTGATAAATTCCAGACACGCTCTCCTGCTGGCAAAGACCTGGCAGTGCAGCCTTTTCATAACATGGGTCCTGGTGGGTGGGAGTAAGGGCCATGCGACAGACTGTTAAGACTCTAGAGCTTGTTAAAACATAGTCTGTGGGCCCCACCTTTGTAGTTTCTCATTCAGTAGTTCTGGGATGGGGCCTGAGAATTTGGATTTCTACCAAGCTTCAAGGTGATGCTGATGCTGACCACGCTTTGAGAACCACTGGCCTAAAGCTTGGGCAGGTAATGCCCATCAGAGGTCAAAGGAAGCAGATTGGGAAATGTTGGAGCCTGGAATTAGATGCACCAAGGGAATGAGGGGACACAAATTAATGAGGGAAGTCAGGTTATAGGCAGTGTGATGGAGCAGAGAAGCTGAAAAGAAAGCAAACAAGCTCTGAGATACCACGTCTGCCAAAACAGCTCAGTCCAGTGATGAGGAAATCCAAAAGAAGAGGTTCTTGGCAAGCCAGGTGCAGGCAGAACATGGAGGCAGGAGATATCAAGGCTCCAGATACCAACCTGGTGGCAGGGAAGGGCTCTAAGCCCAAGGGCACCTCTGGTAAGAGCAGGGTAGGACCCTGGTCCTCAGGGACTTGGAGAAACTCAGCAGATTACCAAAAAAAGTGTTCAATGTAATGTTCAGATAATTCTTGCTGCTGTAATAGAAAACCTCCCAAGTACAGTGCCTCGACTTGTGAGAGTTTCTCTTTTGCTGAAATAAATTTCAAACCGAGTATTCTTGCTTGTTAAGCAGCTCTCCACCAAGTAGTGACACCGTGATCCAGGCGCCACCCAACTTGTGGCTCTTTCATCAACAAATGTGGCTTAAGGTTACTGATGGGAGGGAGAGATGCAAAAAGAATCACACATGAGAGGCTCATAACGAGTGAGGTCTGAAAGGGGCACTTGTTATTCCTGCCGAAAGTCCACTGGTCAGGAATCGGTCACACAGCCACATGGACTTGGCAAACCTAGATGTGTCCAGGATGAAGAAGAAAACAGGTTTGCTGGTCAACGCTGCAACACTCAGATGAAAGGGGCCAAGGCAGAACTGTCATCACTGTCACTGAGGCCAGAGGAATGCTCTCCCACCTACCAATGCGGTGCAGCCGAATGTTGTCACTGGGGCGCTGGCTCATCGAGTCTCGTCGCTGCACTGATCTCGTCACTGCACTGATCTCGTCGCTGCAGGTGGAGTGGAAAGGGACACAGAGGCTGTGACCGAGGCGGGGCCCGGAGGCCAGCCAGGGATTACCAGCTTGTACTAAGTACACTTGAGGGAGGTTGTGTCCTTTGAACAAATCCCTCTCATCTAAAAATATTACACGGACGAACTCGGTCGGGACCTGCAGCTACAGTCTCTCCACCTTCTGCCTTCTGAGTGAACCCGTCCAGAATTTCCTGGGTAGATTGGTTTTGTGTTTCTCATGTGGGTACACGTTTCTTGCTTTGGGTGTATTTTTAGAATTTGGTAGTATTACGTGGAAATGCTCATTTAAAAAGCCTACCCCTGGTCTTCCTCTTTTTAGCAATTTAGGGAAGACCTTCAAGGAAGACACAATTGTACCTGAGAGGTTTTTAATGAGCTAAAGGACTGCAGGTTGTTTGTTTTGGACAAATGAAGACACAGTGGGAATATAATCACATAAAAAGATCTGGAAGTATCTTAATCACTACTCAGGACAAAAAGCCTTCTCCCTACTTCCTCCACTTGCCTTGAAAACCAGTATAAATTCTGAGAATCTAAATCTCCCAAACATGCAAACCACAGAATTATTCTAAAAGGATTTCTAAAGTGTTCAACCATTTAAAAAAGAATCACACCATTGAAATAACTGAGGGATAACTTGATGCCAGGCATGGTGTGGGATGAAGGGGTGATCGGTGGGCTGGTCAGTGGGGTCTCCATGCTGAGGCCGTAGCAGTCTGTCTCATTGACACCTTGTGAGCTTTCACTGTTTGGGTTTTTTGTTGTTTTTTTTTTTTAAGTTGGGCACTTATTATTTGCTGCTGTTTATGTTTGGGGAGGAGAGTAATAACTGGTTTAAAGCATTAATTTACAATTGTGTAAAAAAAAAGACACAAAAATATCATTATAAAATCAGTGTTCTTTTGAAGTTATGCTATCTAAACCCCAGACAAATCCTTAGCAATTAAGTCAGACCTGAGTCATTCTGGATAAGCAATCTCCTGCAATCCTTAAAAGGTGAGTAGGGTAAGTGAGAACATAATCCTTGAGCTTTCTCAGAGGAGGGGAAGAAGACAGCTCATGCACTCTAAAATTATGCACATGTAGAAGTAAGAATATTCTGGAGCGGAGTGCAGGTTTAACCTTTGACCAGGATGGTTCTCAGGCCTACCTGCACTTTAAAATAACCTGGGGAGTTCCCTTCTCTCCACATCCCCTCCAACAGTTATCTGTTGCTTTGTTGATGATGGCCATTCTGACTGGTGTGAGGTGATATCTCATTGTGGTTTTAATTTGCATCTCTCTGATGGCTAATGATGTTGAGCATCTTTTCATATGACTCTGGGCCCTCTGTATGTCCTCTTTCGAGAAGTGCCTGTTCATGTCTTTTGCCCATTTTTTAATTGGGTTTTTTGTCTTCCTGGAATGGAGTCGTATGAGTTCTTTATATATTTTGGAGATCAGACCCTTGTCTGAGGTATCATTGGCAAATATGTTTTCCCGTACGGTTGGTTCTCTTTTTATTTTAATACTATTTTCTTTAGCCCCACAGAAGAAGGGACAAAAATACAACTGTAAATGGGATTGTTTTCTTAGTTTCCTGTTCTGAAGTTCATTAGTGGTGTATAAAAATGCAACCAATTTCTGGATATTTATTTTGAATCTTGCCACTTTACTATATTTATTTATCAGTTCTAGTAGGTTTTTGGTGAAATCTTTAAGGTTCTCTCTATACAGTGTCATGTCATCTGCAAATAAAGACAGTTTTACTTCTTCCTTTTTCTACTTTGGATGCCTTTTATTTCTTCTTCTTGTCTGATTGCTGTGGATAAGACTTCCCATACTATGTTGAATAAGAGTGGTGAAATTGATATCTATCTTGTTCATGATCTTAAGAAAATGCTTTTAGTTGTTCCCCATTAAGTATGATACAGCTTGGGTTGGTCATATATGATCTTTATTATGTTGAGGTATATTTCCTCTATTCCCACTTTGTTGGGAGTTTTATCATAAATAGGTGCTGAATTTTGTCAAAAGTTTTTTTGTATCTATTGCTGTGATATGTTTTTTGTCCAGTTTACCTATGTGTTGTATTATGTTCATTGATTTATAGATTTTGGGACATCTCTTTAAAACCAAATTCATCTCACCAAATTGTTAGACCACAGCACTGGGTCGGCTCCGACTGGAGACCTGAATCCGGGTTCTTGCATAGACACAGCAGGCTGTTCAGGGTGAAAAAGGATTATTAATGAGGATCAAGAGTATTTGTGGACAGAGATGTTCTTAACAAAATGGCATTTTGATCAGTTAAGTATAAGTGAATTAGAAACACATGGCTAAAATTTCTCTCATAGTGCATAGATATTTTTAAAGAATTAAGGATAGAAAGTGTTGCCCTAATGCATCTGGAGATCTGAGGAATAAATGAGAGGGAAGATAGAGCCTGAGAAGTTTGGCTCAACCCAAATGACTACACGGGATCTCGTAATCCTACTTCGTCCTTTTCACGGCAGACATTCTGTCCTTCCTCAGGGCCCACGTTTCAGTAACTGCTCTTTCCTGGCCGGCTCTTCCTACTACAGCAGCCTGAAGTGTCTTCTGAAAACACTCTTTCTTAATTTGAGATTAGATCAAGGAAATCACCTTAGTCTGTGCCCACTGTAATACCTGGCAGAATTTGTAGCTGTTCTGGCATCTCTTAGAAATGGTACCTACCATGAATGACCCTTGTCTCACCCTTCTGTAATAGAAATGACTCAAGCCATCACGTGAATGGCTTTAGTCATGCCTCGGGCGGCAGATAGATACAGAAACGGCCTGGACTCAAGGGCCCCAAACCTCAGCCAGCTGCCTGCTGCTGTCTCTCTAGGGAGGCACGCCGAGGCTTGAACAGTGTTTGTTTGCCTCCGGTTCTGTCTCCAAATGTGAAATCCCTGGTCCCGGTGATTTGGGCAGAACTATGCACGTACGAACACTTAAGCACTCATTTTGCCTCTATACACAAAGGCCGGAGGGGAAAACAACCTTCTCTGCCCCAGTTTCCCAGACCACCACCATCCAATAGCAATCTAATGTGAGGCAAAAATGTGAGCCACATGTATGGCTTTGTTTCCTAGCAGGTGAAATTAATTTTAACAATATATAGGGTCCGGCACAAATAACGCCCCTTTTTATTATAAAATCTTTTATTACAAAATCATGAGCATGTAATTCTGTAGCATAATAATATCACACTCAAGCACACCATATGGCATTTTCAGTGAAATGTTTGATTTTAAACTATAAATTATTACACCCATATTATTACCCTACCAACCACACAAAGGTGTTACTTCTGCCAGACCCTGTATTTTGCTTAACTTGGTGTATCTAAAATATTAGCATTCCAAAATTTAACATAAATGCTAAGAGAACAGGAGCTGTTTTTTAAACTTTGTACAAAATCTTTAAAATCGTGTGTGTGATTTACACCTAGAGCCCCTTCTTTCAACTGCTCACTAACCACTTCGCTACCACATTAGTGCAGTTCCAGACCTACCAATATATTTCATATTGACCTTGAGGTTGTATCACTGATGGTGAGAGAAGGAACAGAAGAATCAAAAAGGGTGAACTGGCCAGGTTGCTAGGTTGGTTGGTGGGTCGTCCCGCACACCAAAAGGTTGCAGGTTCGATCCCCGATTGGGGTGTGTACAGGAGGTAACTGATTGATCAATGTTTCTCTCTCTCTCACTCTTCCTCTCTCTCTAAAACCAATAAAAACAAACAAACAAACAAGCAAGCAAGCAAATATATCCTCTGGTAAGGATTAAAAAACAGAATTAAAGGGAGTGAAGAAGCTAAGGCAAAAGGAACCTCCTTCCTTGAAGGAATGTTTCTCAGGGTGGAATCTATGAACCTCCTGTGTCAAAATCACCTGGACTACATTTTACCTTTAATGATATATTGGGTTTGACCCTAAATTTATCTCATTGGAAGCTGGGAGTCTGCATGTTTCAAGTTTCTGGAATCATCCTCTTGCACACATACTGCTCTGGCACCCAGAAAAGAAGTCACAGGCACCGGCCATCTGTACTCATAGAGCAGCTGCGTTTCCTTTGTCCCTATACTGTTTTTCATTGTTGAGCCATTGCTTTAAAAGTGAGATATCATATACACACGTGCAGACATGCACAGATTTTTGGATATTCTTGAAAAATCAGAAAATCTACAAAGCGGGGGCCTGTATTTTCACATGGCAATAACTGGTTGGAGGTGAGCAGTGGACATTCTCTAGACAGGAAGAAGGCTGACCAGTTTGTGGCTGGCCCAGCCTGGCCCATTTTATCCCTTGATGTTACATGCTGTCACATGCTAGCTCCCACAGACTTTAAAAAATGTATAGAGGCACACCGCAGAGACATAGTGAGTTCGGTTCCAGACCACAGCAATAAAGCAAGTACTGCAGCAAAGTGAATCACAATCTTTTTGCCGGTGGAGGGTCTTGCCTTCAATTAAAAAAAAAAAAGAAGAAGAAGAAGAAGCAATATCTGTGAAGCACAATAAAATGCACCCTGACACAATGAAGCGTGCCTGTATATTTTTTATTTTATAGTAATTTGTAGGTATATTGCAATGATAGTTCAGAGACTCCCCATGTTATGAGAGTCAACATCTTGCATAACCGTGGTGCATTCATCAAAAGCTCGAAGTTAACATTGGTGTAAGACTGAAACTAGAGTGCAGATTTCATTCAGATCTCACTATTTCTTCCACCAACAGACTCTCTTCCAGGACCTGGTCTGGGATTCTGCGTTGCAGTTAGCCCACAGTCTTTGGAGTTTCACATCCCCAGCCCAGCACAGCAGACCTTAGCTGCCCGCCGCGTGCCTCCTCTCTTCTGGAACTTGCCCAGGTCCTGTCAGGCTGGCAGGGCCGGGAGACTTCTCCCAAGTGGCAGGCAGCCCTGGACACACTTTCATTCCACCAGCTGCACTGGCTGTATGGTAACAGCTGCAGCTACAAACTGGAGAAAAATCTTCACACGTCCAGTGTGGAAAGAGCTCTTCATTACAGGCGTCTTTGAGGCACACCTGCACCCACTAATGACAGTGCCAGTGGAAGGTTATTGTGTGACTACCATGAGTTGCTAGATTTGTGGCCACACAACTCTGTATGCATGTACTTTTCCCAAAGACCTACCTAACCCAATGCCGTTTGGGTATGTGGGAATGCTTAAATACATCGTATCTGAATCTCCCATCCTATGCAGTGAAATTCAGACACACAGAACTTTCACTTTCATTTCTGGCTCTGCTTAACATGTAAATTTCCTTTCTGTCCAGTAGGACTAACTCTCTGGAGAAAGTGCTTTTATTTCTTGGCCAACCTTTCCTTGAGCAGAATTCCAGTCTTGCAGTGCCTGAAACCACTAACTAGCGTATATGCTGATTTGCTTTAACTGCAAGAGCAAATCCAATTAACAAATCCACCAGGAATTGGGCTGGAACGAAGCCGTTCTTCCAGGTGGAAACATCTTTCTGTTACACATGCTTCTTGTACTATTCACCCCCAGTCCTCTGATTGTCCACATAATCCACGGCCTGGCTGGGAGAATTTGGAGTCTAATAAATTCATTTCAGAAACTCTGGGGGTCAATGGCCAACATGCTCAAAGACTCTTCTCTCTAATCTTTATCATTTTCAGCGTTGTCCCCCTTTGTACCTGAAATAATTTAATGAACAATTTAAAGCGAAAGATTTTGCCCAGAGTGTAGTTCCGGACAAGAAGCCAGTGAAGATGGCGTAAAAGCCCAGACCCAGACCCAAGGCTCTCAGGGGGCTGGTTGGGGCCGCGGGGACTGTGCTGTGTCTTCCAGCGGCAGCACCTGCCACTGCAAACGCCGCGTCACCCGGGTCTTGGATTACAGTCTGGCCGTTTAACCACTGTGTTTTGTTGTGTGTGGAAAGAGATGAGACTTCCCAAGAACGCACGCACTGTTTACATATGACACCCTTCTTTTAAAAAGCATCCATTCACTTCCAGGTTACTGGTTGGTACTTGATCTTCTAGAAAAGTCAGACCTACCCCGCACAAGACAAGGAAATCACCTTAGAAAATGATAGCTTATGGGTGTAAGTTTAGCTTTTCAAAATACTTTCAAACCTATATTTTCATTCTTTTCTCTCAGTGGCCTTGGGAAAAGAATAAGATGTAGAGTATTATTGTGATCCATCAGATGGAGAAACTTCATTCCTAAGAGGCATTAAGTAACTTTCCTAAGGTCAAGCACCTTCCCAGCAATAGTCTGAATTAGGAAAATCATGTTTGCCTCAAGACTTCTATTCCTCTGTCATGATGCCCTGTGGGCCCCCTGAGCCTTCATGATTTCTCCCTTCTTCTTGGCAAAATGCCTCACATTTTGGGACATTTAAAGGTGTTGCCCACTGTAGGGCTACTCGTGTCTTAATAGGATTCAGAGCTTTCAACTGACGTTCCAATAGTAGAACCCACTTCAAGCCCGTGAGTGGAAGAAGAGCCTGGGGCAACAGCCTCTCCTGACTCTTGTGTTTGCTTGTTTGTTGCTCTGTTTGTATTTGGAGTCTGGGGATGATGGAAGGGGCCTCTCTCTTCAGTACAAGAGGGCGGGATAATGTTAGCCCGGTGCAGACAGGCCTCTCGTTAATCTTACGGAACTGAATTCTGGTGGACTCAACCTCCAAAGTCAGAGGCAGTGACGAGTCCTGATTAATGAGGTTTTTAGAGTTGTGGAATCAATTAGATTAAAGAAAATTAATTATCCAAGGAGTCTGTTGATTCCAAGTTTGCATTTGCCTTTGTTTTCTTTTTACTAGCTAGACAAAGTCATTATACTATGGCAAAATAAATAAATAAAATCGTTGTTCTAATTCTTTGCTGAATGAAAAGTTAATAGTTCTACCCTAATTCCAAAAATATGCTTTCTAAATTAAACAAACAGTGCTGAAATTAGAAGAAAGAGAGAAAATGACAAAACTTGAATATATTTTGCTCTCATTGTTGGATTTCCCAATGTCTGCCTAGCTCCCTCTCCCTAAGAGTTTTCCATGGGTCCTCATTCTCTCAACACCTCCCAACACCTGAAGTCCCACTTACCTCTCTTCTTCCCAGCAGTGTCTTAGGGACCTGAGTGAGGGAATGGTGCCGTGCCTTCAGTCTCCAGAAACTAGTTGCCCTCATGTGGTTTGCATGTGTTCATAATGACATACTTGGAGTATGTCAGGCAGTACCATCTGGGGCTCCTGGAGTGGTGTCTGGGAGCCCGGGACAACTTAATCTGAGGCCAGAAGATGGGGTAATATATTGGATGATTACAATTCCCCTTTTAGGCAGGGAGACTCTCCGGCATTAGGATGTCCACATCTGCAAAATCCATTACCGTCTCTGCTCCTCACACGTGTTACAATAAGAAGAGCCATCCGTCAGGCCATATCATAGCTCCTTTCTGCCCACTATTCTCTGGTCTGATTCAGTCTGTGACTACTAACCTGTAAGAGTGTGTCAGTCTCTAGCTGGGCCTCCTGGTCAACCTTCTACCTGCTTATGTTGGAAAAGTCAAATCAAACCCTTGGTACTAAATTGGCAGTCCCTGAAAAACCCAAGGCCTAATATCTAATTGCTGGGGAAGCTAATTGCTGGGGAAAGGACATGTGTCCTGAATTCAGCACGTCTGGCTGCCAGCTCTTAATGTCTATACCAGTGCTTCTCGATCTTTAGAATGAATAAGATTTATCTGTAAAACAACATTCTTTAGCCCCACCTCCATTAGTTCAGATTCAGTGAGTTTGAGGTGGCATTTGGTGACCATACATTGAGTAGCACTTTTCTGTCCCCTTGCAACAAAGACTTTGGTCCCCACCACCGTCATTGCTATCACCTGAGAGCCTGCAAAAAACCCACAAATTCTTGGATCCCACCTGGACCCACTGAATCTGAATTTGTATCTTAACAAGGGTGTTCTTTGTGTCTTGAAGTCTGACATGCTCTGGTCTATATCATTTATTTAGTGCTGAACACAGGGTGGGCATATCATGGACTTGGAAAGATCCTTAAGAGTTCAGATGCTCTAGGTCCTTGTTGCAAAATTATGTTATTAATTCTACATTGTTTTGCATAATCAACTTTCTATGAATATTTATGACTTTCACCTAAATTGTAATAACCTCAAAGAGCAATGGCCAGGTCTTAAAGTCTTCACAAAATACCCTGCATATAGTAGGCATGTGTCAAGCATTTGTGGGTTGATTGGTTGATTGTGACAATATTGTAAAGACACCTCATAAAATGAAGGTATGGTCTCTGTTTTATTCATAAAGGAAGCTGTATCACCAGCTGTGATCTCTGTTTAGTTTTTCATATAAATTTACAAAACAGAAAGCTGAAGCACAGTCTCAATTTTGCAGCATCTGATCCCTCCCTAGCACCGCACCCCTACCCTGGGAGTGTGTTGCTTATTGTGGTTATGGGCAAGGTGTATGTTGTAAACAAGGAATTGGCTGGGAAGCCCTGCTCCTCTCAGTTTCATGCAGTGCTGGATTTGAAAAGTTTTACTTCAAGGAATGACATAAGCTCTAAATCAAGAGAACTTTGAAGACAAACAAATCACTTGAAAACAGTAACTGATTTTGTCATGTCTTTCTAAATGGAGTATTTTATCATTTTTTGAACACTGTGATAAAGGATAAAGGTCTCATAAAGGTGTCATGGCACCTTAATGCTTGAATCAAAAATGCCTTCCAATAATAGCTGGCTTGCTCTCACCAAAGCTAGAGACTTGGCTCTTTCATACGCCTGAGGGCTGAAAGAGTAGCAAACATATTCAACAACAAATATTTCTTGGTTGCCTACTAGATACAGAATGGTCCACAGACCAGCAGCTTCAGCATCGCCTTGGAGTTTGTTAGAAAAGTGAGATCTTAGGCTCCAGCCCAGACCTCCTAAGGCAGAATCTGCATCCCAGTGATTTGTATGAACTTTGAAGCGAGAAGGACTGGCCTAGAAGGGCTTCCTAAGGACATAACATTAAAGTTGAGACCCAGTGACAACAAGAAGGAGCCAGCCATTTGGCTGGTTGGGAGAAGATTAATCGAGCACAGGAAATACAGAGTATTGGCCTGAGACGTGGGTGACGAAGAACAGAAAGAAGGCCAGTGTGCGTGGAGTGTGGGAGGAGAGGGGCAGGAAGGTCAGAGAGGAAATAAAAACCACAAACTGGAGACTGATCCCTTCGTGCCCTAAAGCCACTGTTGGGAGCTTGGATTTTTTTCAAATGCAAAACAAGGCACTGGTAGACTTCAAGTAGGGAAGATTCATGATCTGATCCAGATTTGGGATATGTTTTTTTTTGTTTGTTTGTTTTTTAAAGAAACATCTTAAGAAAAAAAATCCCCAGGCTTAGTTGATGAATTGGATGCCGGGTAGGCCTTGAGGGAGCAGGGTATGAGGGAAAGAGGGAGCTTGAGAACAATTCCTTGATTTTTGGAGGATTATAGCACATTTGCCATGATGGGGAAGGACTAAAGGACGAGAGTATAGGGCGGAGGCAATGGTGGGGGTGGAATTGAAAATGAAATGTCATATGCCCCGACACATCCACACGTAGAGCGGGCTGTGGCAGTTAGATACTCAGATCTGGAGACGAGGACAAAGTAGGTCCAGAGATTCCAATTTGGAATCTCTGGACTCCCTGATCAAACCCTAGTTCTGGTGACATTGAGCCATTTTTAATATCATGCTTAGTATTCCATGGGAATATAGAAGCTTCACATTTTCATAGAGCCACAAAGCCAGCAATCTCACTGCTCAGTAATTGCTCATAAGTAAACAGAAATGGACTCTGAGCATGCAATGTTCTTGGATCCTACTTATTCTTAATTTATGGATAACTCTCCTAAGTGTGTTTATTCATTCTCCTAGACCAAGCAAATTAGAACTCACTTGTTTCGCTGTGACCTTGTTTATTGGTCATGGGTCCCCCTGGCGGGCAGCCCCGTGCCCGATGTGGCCCCTGTTGAACTGCACCCTTCGCCTGTGGAAGCAAGCCTGCCACAGAGTGAATGCTCAAAACCAGTTCCTTCAGCGAAGGATGAGAGTGGAGGGAGGTTTCTCAAGACGTATACAGCAAACCAGTAACAAGTACAGGTCTGACATCCAGGGGAGAGGTAGAAAAATTGTTAGAGCTCAATAACTCTAAGACCCTGAGACATTTACCGAGGAGTTTTCCCAGCACAGCTCATAACTCAGCAGGCCCTGAGGTCATTGCTTATCCATGACACAGTAAAGTTATCCACGCTCCCAGTGACAACTCTGAATCATCAAGAAGAGGTTGAAATATGTTCCGTCGCTAGATTTAAGATGTCAGGAAATATGAAATACATCTTTAAAATCATTTTATCCAAATGGTTAAGATGAATATTTTGGACATGAAGTCTTAAGATAACCCAGCAACACACGCAAATGGAAAACCTCATCACTCATTGATGCCGTCTGTACAAATAGGCAAACCTACATCATGCTCGATAAGCGATTACCTGCTGCAAACCATAGTCCTATTAGTTTAGTTATGAGCCTAATCACTTATAACTTCATCCGAAAGTTAACAAAATTCTTTTTTGGAAAAATTACAGACTCTCATTCTATGCTAATAAGGACATTTTCCTTCTGAATGCAGTTACCACTACAAACAGAACTCTGGACGTGTCGGTTACAGGGTAAGCAAACGTAAAACACCACCTGAGGATGGATACGCAAAGGAATAGAAACCACATGGAAAAAGGACTCAGAGAGCCTGTCAGCAATGGACTGAGGCTCAGATGCCCTCGGGAGCACAAACTACATTTCTGTAGGTCCTCCCCACATGGGTGCAAACCCAGGTGTACTTTGCATATCATGGGTGCTCGATAAACAGAGGGAAGAACAGATAAGATACATTTCTTTCTCTTTATTTGCAAGGGTGAGGACTAGAGGTCAAGTCTCAGGTAGCTCCATTTCTGGGAGCTTTTTTCCATATTCAAGGGATCAGGGAGGGTATTTGAAGGTGGGCATCTCTGAAAAAACTACAAAGACTTGTCCTGGCGTCATGGAAATGTGGCTGTGGGTTTTGGATGACGATCAAATATCCGGTTAGCACAACTGAAATGAAGGTCCCCTTAAAACACAAAATTTGTTTACTACATTATTGTCTTCAGTTTCTCTCTCTCTCTCTCTCTCTCTCTCTCTCTCTCTTACATGAGAGGGTGAAGACCATGTCTACTAAAAAAAATCCAGGCTGCATTTGGGGGTTGAAGGTGAGATGTGCGTTTGAGAGGCAGCTGTTTGTTGATCTGACTTCACAACAGCATTTGAAGATGATTTGAAAATAAAGCCGTTTGCAATTCAGTTGCAACAAAAGCTAGCTTGTGTATTACAGGGCAGTTGCACAGCATCGGGGATGTGTTTCCACAGTGTCCCTGCCAGGCTGGCATCAGGTGCAAGCACCAGCTGAAAAGCATGCAGAACGTGCCGTTCAGAACGACTGCTTCCCTAGCCAGAATGACTCACGTAAGTCAAACATAGACCCTAGAAAAGACCTACGTCTAGGGGGAAAGATCTGTCAACTCCCCATGAAAGAGGCCCACTGTGGTGTGAACTGTAATCATCGTAAAATGTAATGAAAATCCCCAGTAAAACTTTACATGGAGCTTCTGTGCTAGCACCACGGGAAAGCACCGTCATGGAACATCTCACCTAATTCATGACCCCACGGGAAGGTACTACCAGGTTTCCACTGACAGTTGAGGGAACGGGGAGACCAGGTAGGAGGTTCCTGCAACAGCTCAGGTGAGAAAGAGTGGTAAGAATGGGTGGTGAGGTGTGGAGAGATCAGGGAGCTCGCCTGAGGTCCTAAGACAGGTGGGCGGTGGAGGCAGCAGCTGCCGCTCCCGGCCTCCCTGGGCTTGGCCCTTGGTGGGGCTCCGTGGTTTTCGTATGGAGTGGGTCAGTTCCCTCTCAAGCCCATTCCTAGCTCACCAAAGTAAATAAAGTGAAATATGGAAAACAGACAATTAGAAGGGCAAACAAAACCTTTCCAAGTCTCGTAACAGTTGAGCCAAAATGTCCATTTCTGTGCACATCAGAAATAGTTGTTTAAATATTGAAATACCACCAGATACACTGACATGTCTTTATGGCTACGCAGAGAATAGAAGTTTGATAAGGGAGAGACACCACACCCGGGAGGAGAAAAAAGTCTGAAACCCTAAACTTTTGTGAAATTGGCTAAGGGCCAAATGTCAGCGTTTTCACCTTTTTCCCATATGGCAGGAGGCATTTCACACTGCTTTCCATAATTTCAATAAATCTGGTAAGTGATATGAGTCCTCTGTGTGCCAAGAGACATATAATCTGCGTATCGAAATAGATGTCTAGGTTGGTTTGTGACAAGAACCAGATTTCAGCAGGAAAGAACAAATCTGGCCTGGCTTTGGTTCAGTGAATGGGTGAGTGCGATCCAGGATCACTTTCTGCTTATTTTCTTTTCCCTTAATTTTTAAATAATGTTTCTCCTACATTTGCTTATTCTCTAAAAACCCTAGACCATCTTGATAATTTCTTCTTATTAACATCCCCTACTTCACTTGCAGCCTTCCCAGGCACCATTGCCAGCTGGTGGAACAGAGAGAACATTAGGACTCGGGAATTCATTCATCCACTCAATAAATATTTAGTGAGCTCCCGCTCTGTGCCAGGGATTGTTTTAGGCACCGGGGAGGCCATGCTGAACAAAAGCAAGTCCCTACTCACATAAAAAGGCTGACAACAAACAAATTCATATGCAATATGTCAAGTGATGATAAATAACACAAAGCAAAGTAAAGCAGGGGAGGATGGATAGGGGGTGGTTGGGGGTGTCGAAGCCCTCGCTGACACACTTGTATTCTATTAGAGACTATAAGGAAATAAGGGAGCAAGCTGCAAGGGGAGAACATTCTAGTGAGACAGCATGACAAGTGCAAAGGCCCTGGGGTGCAGGGCCCTTGTTTCTCTTCAAGGTCAGGTAAGAAAGTGGCTGAGGCCAGAGCAGAGCGAAAGGCAGGGGAATAGTAAGTGAGGTCAGAGAGGTAGCCCCACGGGCCCAGCTGAGCTTTGGATTTTATTCTGAGTGAGGTGGGTTTTGAACGGAAGAATGAGAAGGTTTGACTTAACATTTTTAAAGGTGATTCCGGCTCCCGGTAGATAATCAACAGAGGAGATGGGGTTTGCGCACGGGTTGAGGCAGGAAAGCTCTGACGAAAGTTAGCCTCGGGATGACAGTGGCTGGGGTGTTTTAAAGGCAACGCCTAGAGTCTGCTGATAGGTAACATGTTGAGTATGAGAGAAGTGAAGATAATTTCACATTGTTTTTGGAATGTCGTTTACAACTACGAACTTTGCAAATAAAATGTATTGCTTACAGCAAAAAATTGGCACACCCCAGCTGACAACCCATTTTGTGCCATATTTTGTGCAAACACATTTCAAAACATTGGCGAGGGCTCGGAGCCAGGGTGCGAGGCGTGCGGCAGGGCGCCGCGGCGCTGATCGCTCCTCACAGGTGGCTCAGGGCTCTCCTTGGAGACGTGTCCCCTTCACTTTGGATCAGGTCATTGCTGACCCTGAGCAGGCGGCTCCTCTTGCAGCCATTTTAAAGGGGCAGCACTGCATCGAACGGTCCTGTAGTAACACAATCTCTACAGCAAAGTCAGGAAAGAGGAAGCACGTAAATTTTTAAAGCTGCCCATTTGGGTGTCAACCAGCCCAACTAAACTCTATGCATAAGCTGCTTTCGTTTCTCCAGGGAATAGCTTTATTTTTTAATGTGTGTGTGTTTTTTTCTTTTTATTTTTACTTATTTATTTATTTCAGAGAGAGGGGAAGGGAGGGAGACAGAGAGGGAGAGAAACAGCAATGTATGGTTGCCTCTCACATGGCCCTCACTGGGGACCTGGCCCGCAACCCAGGCATGTGCCCTGACGGGGAATCGAACCGGGACCCTCTGGTTCCCACCCGCACTCAATCCACTGAGCTACACCAGCCAGGGCTGTTTGTTTGTTTTTTTTTTAAGGCAGAGGAAGAAGAGGTGGAGACCTTTGCCAGTGCTTGTCTACACTTTAAACGAGTCTGCAGCTTACAGGCTTGTCATTTTAACTTCAGTAAGTAGCCTAGAGCTCCTTACAGGTGGGTCCCAGGTAATAATGATCAGATTAGACTGAACTTAGTCATCTCACCTGGCCTTGACGTTCCTGGGTTATCACGCATGCCCAGAAGTGAGCAGCTCCTGGGACCACCCAGCCCCTCCTCACCGCTGTGACTTCCGCTGCCGAGGACCAGAGGACAAGGGTGCAGGAAGCTGTTACCTTGGCAGTTTCTAACTCTCCTCACCTCCCAAGGAGGACTGTGAGTAGAACCTAAGGAGCAACCTAAGGAGGGCCCAGGTGCTGCTTTTTCCTTCTCTCCCCAAACGAAGAGGTCGGAATACCATGGGCCAGGTGGCAGGGCTAGCTCTCCCTACTGGAGCTTGGTATTTTGGCCTCACATACCTCTTTCCCTTGGTCCATTTTCTGCCTTGTCGCAGAAAGTGCAGGTGTGGGGTAGGAAACAGTCAGACCTTCAAGGTGCCTGGGGGGCGAGCAACCTTGGGAGCTGGACCAGAATGTGGAAACAGTGGTTCTCTAGGAAGCAACATGTGCTGCTGGCAGCGACTCGGGGCCGGTTCCACTTAACCTGTTCTGAAACGACAGCGGCTGGAGGAAGAGCTGACGGTGGTCAAGGAGTTGGAGGAAGCCATGAAGGAAGGGGCTGGGGATAGCTCATCGTGGACCCTGACTGTGGGACTGCCCCTGAAGGCCTTGACAAGGCCACCTGTATCTCAGGGCCCCTTTGCCCAGCATCTGAGGGGGAAATCTCTAAGGATACCTAATCTCCAGGTCTTATACAAATAATGTAACCCAAGTGCCTACCTTCTGGACAACTTCCAAGTCTTCTAGCCTTCTGAGGCCACACCCTTCACACACCGATACAATGGCTTGCTCCTACTCCCTCTCACGTACCACGGGCAGCCAGATTCACCCATACCTCCTTCCCATTTTCTCCCGTGTTCCTTCCGGAAGGCGCCTGGTATCCCATTTAGTCCTGAGACAGCTCGCCCGATGACCTGTTCTCTGCTCTCTCCCAGCTCGCAGGCATCCCTCTTAGCTCCTGTAGCTGCTGCCTCTCTTGGTACCACTCCTGCCAACCCTGAAACTTGTTTTCCCCTCACCCCTCCAGATACCACTCAGCAATATACTCTGAACATCAGACATACACGAAAACTCTGGGGGTGAAGAGGAGAATTATAACACAGAAAAAAGGCCAAGGAAAAGGAAAGAGTCAAACACTTAACAGGAGACGTCCTGTGCTCCATCCTGTTTTTTAGCTTAATGCCCCTGTCCTAAAGCTTCTCTCTCCCGAGTGCCTTCTCCGCTCTACTTTGTGGCCTGTCCCGGACCTCCTGGAAAAGCCAGAATTCTGTTTGTTTAGTAAGAAAAACAATTAAGTTCTCTTATTCAACATGGATCTAGGCTCCAGCCCAGGAAGGCCAGGAGTGCTTATTGCCCGTGACCATGAACACTCAGTAAGCCATTGTGGACGTGGGATAAAGCGCTTGTCTTTCCAGACTCACAGCGTGAGCTCTGAACCACAACCCCATGCTGCTCCCTGACTTTCTCCACTTTCCAGACTCAGCAGGGAAACAGAGAGACAAGAAAGGAAAGCTGGGGAGGAAATTCTCTTCCTCCATCTCTCTCCGTAGGGTAGAAGTCACCAGTGAGAATCAAACATGTCATCCAGGACAACACATCCCAGGCCTGTGCATACTCCTTAGGTCTCTGCCAAGCCTTTATTCACAACTGCAGTGATGGTCGAGCTGGGGATGCAGACGAGGTGTGACGCTGCTGTTTGTTATAGGAGCTACTTAGAGCTCAGGCAACTCCAGCTGAGCAGTTCAAGTTGTCACCTGGGCAGTGGCTGGGGCTGCTGACAGTGTCCTGCTACTTTGTACCCTGGACTCCCTCTGCTCGGTTCCTGGTGCTCAACGCTAAGAATTTGTAAATGTTCACCATGCAGAAACTGAGCAAACGTTTGCAGGGACCCTTTACATAGGCCCAGAAAAGCCTCCTAATCCATAAAGCGCCTTGGCAAAAACAAGCCCCCTGAGTCCCAGGGATGCCCGGCTGCTGCCCGCGTGCTGAACGGCCCCTCTCGGAGGCCGGGAGGCCGGGCGCAGCAGACAAGGCTCTGTGTTCGCGGTCTTTGTGCGGTTTTCACAGTGAGGACCTTCATTCAGGTTCAGTACAATAATCTTTCACGATTCCCATAAATCAGCAAACTGCGTATGTCAAAGAGGGTTAGGTCGCTCTGGGGGCTCCTGTCTGGAGTTTAAGAAACAGAAAAAAGGCACATTATACGCAGTGAAAGAAGCAGAGGGGGAGGAATGTTATGAATTGTGTTCTGAAAAATTCAGCTCAACAGTTCTAATAGGGCCAATATTTAGGCCACAACGTTTGGCTGGGTCTGCTACGCAATTCATCTTCCCTCGAGCAGACACAAATGGTCTGACCCAGAGCCAGTTTATTTTTATGGAGTTAAATTAGTCACTATTTATAAGCTGAAGACGTTTCACAAAGGCTATTTCGGGAGGGTGCCATTACTTTTCCCACCAGTATGTTTGCCTTCCGATCATTCTGGATTGCTTGTGTTTGACTGTGGTTTCTGGGTAAAATAGTGGGCACTATCTGTAAGCTTGGGCAGGAAAATGTTAGCTATCTGAGCACTTGAATTATTCATCTTGAAATGGGGGTGACAGATTGGGAAACTTTACCCTGGGCAAGGATACGTGGGTCAAAGGCCTGAGTTAGCTGTGCAGACATCACCAAGTGTTACCTGGATGTAGGTTTTAATTAGTGGCAGAAAGGGGAAGAGGACTTCATTTTCCAATGTGGCGTGGGTCCCTTTCCCGTCTTTCTTTCCCCAGTGGCATGAGGTCTAAAGAGAGAAATGACCTGATTGAGTACCTGATGTGACAGAGAGATGCCAAAGGTATGAAAAGGCCCACTCCTCCGCCTCCCGCCCCAGGTTTTCCACAATCACCCATCCTTTTCCTCCTCTTTTTTCCATCTTCAGCTAACACTGGTGACCTTAGGGAAGAACGCCATAGAGTGATCAACTGAACAGTCCTAGCTGTCACTTTTTAAGCAGCCAGCCTTTACAAAATGTAAAAGAAGAAAAGTAGAAAGCTTGCCCGAGTCCATGGAAAGAGCATAGAATTAGGGCTAGAAGTTAGCTCTGCAGACTCTGTGTCCTCCCTGGCACCCACCCAGAAGGACACGGCCAACGGCAAGGCACTGGTTCGAGAGGGTGGGCGCTGGGAGTGACAGGCCCAATGTAAACGCCCGCTCTTCCTATGCACCGCTGCTTGCTTTGGAGAAAGCAGCACCAGGATAATGCACCTAACCCTCTTCAGTGAAATACCAGGTTGCCGGGATGCGTTGCCGGGGGTAGGCTGCTCCAGAAACCAGAGTTTCTGGAACATTTCTCCCTGCTCATCTCTCCTCCTGGCTCCTGACTGGATAGTATCATGTTTTCCTAGTACCTGGTAACCAGAAATCACGTATGCCCCTACCAAAATGCCTTATTTGTATATAAATCCCCCCTCCCTCATCTAGAAGAATCCATCCAAATAGGGGGAAATTATAGGGATCAGGAAAGAAGTAAGTGGCAACTTCTTTGACAACAGAAAAAAATAGCAAGTGCCCTGGTCACATCCTCCTCCCAGGTATTTTCTCTAATGGCAGGTGCTGTCTCTCCAAGCACCAGCTCTGGCCCAGGACCCTCCTCCTGCTCCCTGCTCAGGATACCCCTACCGTTCCGCTTCTGCCAGACAGGGACCCAAGAAGCTGCCCCATTTGTCCCTTCAGAGATATGTGACAAATTTACAACGTGCAAAGTAAAGAGCCATGTTGTGTAGACATGATGTTTTATTTCCAATAATGTGTTCCAAAATGCGGGTCACTAGCAATAAATTTGTGACCACTAACTCGAACTACTTGGTCAGAAAGAAAATGGATTCTGGTCTCAAATCTGCCACTAATGAGGAGTATGATCCCACAAAAAAGACAACCTCAGCTTCTGTCTCTTCTGTAAAGTGGGTGATGATGGAACCTTACAGAGTGGCACCCAGTGGGCCTTTCCCTGTCCATGGGCAACGGTGAGCCCTAGGTGAACGAGCCGAGGTGCCTGTCTTCAGGAAAGTCACCAAGAGAAAAGCTACTCACTGTTGCACTAACTTAAGAGTCAGGATCCAAGAACATTAGAACATTTTTTTCTTTATGGTTTGAAAGCCACTTGTAGGGATATATATGTGTGCGTGTGTATATATATATGTATATATATGTACATATAATATAAAATTTTCTTTTAAGCAGAAAAAATGGTAATTCTGTGAAAAAACTTGCAACATTTTCCAATTATAACTAAATAAAATAGAGCAAATGTAGCAAACTTTGAAACCACTATTGGAATTTGGGGCTAAAATATTTCTTATATTAGGTTGTACTTAGAATAAGAATTGATTAGCAGACAAGATTAAATGATTCTTAAATAACGTTCTCTCTCAGCATCAGACAAAAGGAAGAGGAGCTAATAAAGGTCTTGACGCTCTAACTGTGGAGTCAGTTTCTATGTCACAGATGTTTTCCGTAGTTGCTGGTGCCGACGCCACCACTGCTGTAGGGAATAAAGGAAAAGGCTGCCCGTGGCCTTATCCAGACTGAGCCACAGTCTTGCTAGAAAGCGAAGACATACACAGGGAATGATGCAGTTCAGCACGACGGCTCAGGAAGACCTGGGAAGTGACGAGTGCCCTGGCAATCAGGGAGGGACTTCGGCAGTGGCTGTGGCCAGAGAGGTTAGCAGTGTCCTAAGGGAGGAGCTCGGCCTCTAGGGAGGTGGGCTATGGATGTCCATCCCAAGGGAATGGGCGGTAGCAGAGATGCTTTGAGGAAGGGAAAGGGAAGCAGATGGTGACTGGCCCTCTCCCTATTGCTCACCACACTCCAGCACCATTGGTCTTTATACTGTTTCTCAACCACCACAGCCTCTGTCTCAGGGCTTCTGCATTTGCTGCTATATTTTCCTGGATTATTCACCCCCAGTATCCACAGGGTTCGCTCCCTCCTCCCTTCCTCCTGGTCCTCCTTTGAATGCCACCTTCTCAGAGAAGCCTTCGCCACCCATTCCCACCTCCACCTCAGCTGTCCCTCTCCCCTTCTCTGCTTTAGTGTCCCGCTGTTGTCATCATTTGACATGCTCTGCATTTTATCATTTTTTCATTGCCTGTCTCCCTCTCCCAGAATGTGGGCTCTGCAGGACTAGAGATTTGGGTCTGCTTCGCCCACTGCCAGATGCCTTGCTCCTAGAACACCATGGGGCATATAGTAGTCTTTCCATGAGGATCTGTGGAATGGATGAATGTTGCTCTCTGTGGAATTGGAAATAACCATCAGCCTTCTTCCCAAATGTTTTCAACTCAGCATACTGATGGATTTTTTCCATGGCAACGGAGCTCTGATTATCATAAAAGTCAACTGGAAAATATCATCTGCTTTACCAACATTTGCTCTATTTCCAAGCCTATTAGACAGTATCTATTTTGTAAACCAAGAAATATACTTATTTGCAAAATTTCTGCAGAATAATCATTAAGAATGCCACAGCCATACAAAAGCTCCATATTCTGCAAGGATGCTAAAAGGAATGTTTTACTATTGTACAAATGGCCTGCATTCCCAGGCAATTTGGTAAATAATGCACTTTTTTGAGCCAAGGTAGAAACTACTACCCCTTTGAAGACAGTCCGATAACTTTGCAATATCATAGTCAGGTATCCAGCTTTCACCAAGTTACTTGCAGACTAGATCCTACATTTCTGCAGTGAATGCTTTTCCTCAAGGATGTGAATTTTTCTCAGGGCTTCCCCAGCAAGCACAGATGAGGCTCTATGGGGTTCTTATATTAGGACCAGCATTTGCCTTAAAGGGTCTGAGTCACAGTTGCAGTAGATGAGGAGTAGAAGTATAGACCAGCTGGGGAGAGGTCAGCTGACTCTGTGGCACATGCCCCCAGAACCAGACTGTGTTGGGCAAAAACACCCCTTAGTCTCTACTTGTAAACATGAAGATTCCTTGGGTCCTTGGCTTAAGCAAGATGCAAGTTAAAAGGATAAAAAAAAAAATCTCTTATATTAGAGAGCATAGGGTTTATTTTATAATTCTAGAATCAAAGGCACCATGAAGATTCCTCTTTAGCTCCCTGAGCCTGTCCCACCCTTTCCTTGGCCGCCCAAAATCCAGAGAGACTCACAGGCTTAGAAGAGCTTCAGTCCCTGCCCATGGGCTGAAGCAATTCTGGCACCAAAAAACCCTATCTCCTCCCCAGGAATTAATTCTCTCCTAGTTCTATTATAAATCTCCATTCCAGGGAGTAGTTTCAAAGGCAATGTAAACCTTTCTAAGGAATTTATGTAAACCAGCTAGTGACCCAAAGTTTCTTGACAAAAACTTTCATCCCTGGGAGGCAGGATGGCTCTGCGGGGCTCACAGAACTTTCCAACTTCATCTGCTCAGCAACAGCAAAGGCAAGGAACCCTGAAGGGGCTTTATCAGCCAAGGAGTGCTGCTGGCCTCTTGTTGCTCTTTCTGGGTCCTGCCAAGAATGACATCATCCTGCTGGATTATTAGCAGCCCTATCAGCAAACACTATCCCATCAGTCACATCAAAGCTGCCTCACATGTGTTCATGCTGGTCAGGGGGCCAGTTTCCATCAGCTTCATGCCCTGCTTTCAAATTCTTGAGATGGTCTCCTGAACCGAAAAAAGTCTCTGCTAGCAATATTTTTTAAACATGGGGGGAAGATTCAGCAGGACACCATGATAACAGAGCATATTATTACGGGGATTTGGATATACCCCTGGCCAAGCTATTCCTCCTGAAATGAAAAAAAAACGGTACGAAAACAGTATTTGTGGTAAGAACCTGGATTCGCACAACCAACCTGTAAGATGAGAGTCGTGAAGCCTATAAAGAAGTAGATATTCCTTCTCCTCGCTTGGTTAAATACACCAGCCTCTGGACAAAATGTCCCAGAGTGGCAGAGAGAGGGCGTTGTGTGGTTTTGCCCTGGGTTAGGAGATGGAAGAAATGGCATATTGCTGAGAGTCATTCTATCCTGTCTGGACGGCCTGTGAATTTATCTGCACAGATCAGTGTTCACGCCGGGTTGGGTGTTTCAGAGACTATTAGCACAACGAAGCAGTCGAAAGGTCATTCATCTCCACCTCTCATTTTGGAATTTAGTTTAACTAGAAAAGACTTCCTCTAGACAGCTAATTAACATGGAGCTGAGCCTAGGACCAAAGGCCCTGACCTAGCATGAGGGGCTCAATACCAATGTAGGTGGTTTGACGGATAAGGAAAAGAGGAAAGGGGTAATTTGTTTTTTATTTTATTGATATAACTACCCAGGCTTAAAAGTTTCTACAGACCAGTCTTCCTGCCTCTAAGACATATATATCTAAGCTCCTTCTGAATCCCAAGAGAGCCTCTCCCATCTTTTCGAGTGCAGAACCAGACACAATATCACAGAGCTCAGCTCTCCTGCAGGGGGCGCACGTCCAGGCTCATCGTCAACCTGGTCTGCTTTCACCTCCCTCCTCCCCAACTCAGAGAACCCCTCTCCCTCTTCCAACTGAGCTCATTTTAGAGAATATCAGGGGAGAAAGGGCCTTCTATCCCTGCAGTTCATCCATCTGTCAGTCTGTCTGCCAGTCTGTTGTTGAGAGCCTGCTGTGTGCTGGACTCAGGGACCTCTGCATGTTTGAGCAAGAACAAAAAGAAACAGCCTTGAAACTGGCATAAACTCCCATGAATTTCCTGAACACTGAACAGAAATGCATCTTACACCATCACTAACCATATGTGAAACCATAAGTGAAAAAATAGTGTGGCTTTTAGTGCCATGATTTTTAAAACATTAATAAACTAAAACAATTGAATCAGAATTAAACCTATTTATTTTCTGAAACTTTTGAATTAGAATACTGGGTTAGACCAGGACCTCCAAGATGTAGACATCATGACATCGTTAAACACGTAAGGATTTATTAGGAGAAACACCTCTGCAAGAAAATGAGGCGGGAGCTGGCGAGGGCCGGGGAGCGCCATCCGCAGACTGATGCCGACCAGACTGCGAGGGCAGCGCAGGGCGGGAGGAAGCGTCCCACACTGCTCCACAGTGTCAGGACGGCTGGACAAGGCTGTCAGGGAGCCCAAAGCCAACAATCAGCTGTCACAGGAGCCCCAGCCCTCCAGGGAACAAACTGCATTAGCACCACCATCTTTGCTCAGGCACTGGCGGGGTGTCTGCAGGGACAAGTGTGGCCTTCCCTGTGGCCATGGGGGTGGAGTTCAGAGAGCAGCGGCAGGGACCCTGCACAGTTACCTTCCCCACAGCCGGAGCTCTGTGAGGCCCGTTCTCCTGGCAGCAAACAAATATCCAGGCAGTGTGGGGAGTAGGTGACAGAATTTGCTCTGTTTTGAGTACTGACTCTGCTCTTACTAGCAGTGTGGCCTTGGGCAAATAACCTTGCTGTGAGTCAATTTCCTCAGTTCTAAAATTTGGATAATATCAGTACTAACTTCATAGGGTTGCAGGGATTAAATTAATTTATTAATCAATGTAAACTACTTGGAGCAATGCTAAATTCAAAGCATACATGCTCAATAAATGCTAGCTTGTATTATTAGACTCCATTTTAGTTGTGGTCTGTTATGGGTTGAATTGTGTCCTCCTCCAAAAAGCTATATTACAGCCTTAACCCCCTGTACCTCAAAATATGGCCCTATTGAAGATAGTCTTTACAGAGGTAGTTAAATTAAAATGAGATAATGAGGGTGGGCCCTGATTCAATACAACTGGTGTCCTTACAAAAGGCAGAAATGTGGACACAGAGACCGACACCCACAGAGGAAAGAAGACGGCGGTCTGCAAGCCGAGGAGGGGCGGGAACAGATGCTTCCCTCCCAGTCCTCAGAGCAGACCTGGCTGGCAGATCCCGGACTTCTGGCCTCCAGAACTGTGAGACAGTGCTTTTTCATTTAAGCCACCCAGGCTGTGGTACTTTGTTACTGCAGCGAACGAACCCATGCCCTGTTCCTAAATTCTGAAGCTGCTCCTTTCTGAAAAAGTTCTGAGTCAGAACGCTTGCCAGAAGTGGGTGCGTTGGCCTCCCGCCCAAGGAACCACTGGCGGCAACTCCAGCACGTTAGCTGGCAGGCGTCTCCAGCGTCAGACCATCAGGCAGCGCCCGGGGCCGCGTGTGGGTCCCCGCCCGAGGGACGGAGCCGGCGCCTGGCTGTTATTTTAGACCATGTACCATTTACCCCACAGTGGCAGGCTTGGAAACTGACGTTTGCCCGTAATAGCTGTGACCTGGCACCAGCTCTGCTAGAGCATGAAAATGCCCAGCTCTCTCAGGAGAAGGCTCTCCACAGAATGAGCAGATGACAACATTCAAGGTGAAGTGTGCTGTGCTGCCACGGCAGCCCATCCTGAAAACACGTGGCCACATGAACTGGGTTCATTCGCAAGATATGGGGGGACTTTTAAAACCCAACCCGAATCTAATTTCTTTATCTGAAATACAATCTGATCTTATTTTATGTGAACTAACGTCACAGCAAAGAGGTTGGAGTTGGGAGGGAGGCAAAAAAGGAAAAAGAAGAAAAAAAAAGGCAACATTTCTCTGATATTATCTGTGGCTGTCTATGCAAGTTTGAGTTCAACCAATTTGATTCTTTCCGTTCTCCAAATGGATCGATTTCGCATTGTGCCTGTCATACTATTTAAAACATGGACCCGCTGCTACCCTGTGAGCTAGAGGCACTCCCAGAGATGTTACAGCATTGGTAAGGGCAAAGCCTCCAGAGACAATCCCTGCCTCTCCCTCTGGCTGGATTGGACATCTCCTGGGAGCCTGTTGGGTGCAAGCAGTGTGTCAGCAGAGGGGTAGGTGTGCCTGCGGGTGAAGGAGCCTGTGGTTGCCTCACCAGCGGCAGATTGGGCCCCATTACTTGAACCGATAGGCACCTGCCACTCTAGATCGGTCATGGGCAAGAAGCTAATCTAAATGAGGGGACTGTTTTCTTTTCTTTTAAGAAGACTTGAGCCCTGGCTGCTGTGATTCAATGGACTGAGTGCTGGCCTGCAAACCAAAATGTCGCTGGTTCAATTCCCATCAGAGCACTTGTCTGGGTTGTAGGCCAGGTCCCCAGTAGGGGGTGCACAAGAGGCAACCACACATTGATGTTTCTCTCCCTCTTTTTCCTTCCCTTCCCCTCTCTCTAAAAAATAAATAAATAAAATCTAAAAAAAAAAGAAAAAATAAAAAAGAAGCCTTGATTGCCATAGGTTTTGCAGGGAGAACTGAATGCATGAGGTTGGAAAGCACCCTGTAAATACTGGCTATTTCCAGGATGAAAGAAAATGCCTATAAGAGCAGTATGTCTCTCACGTAAGTCTGGCCAAGTGGGGGGTGGAAGAGCTTGTGGGAACATAACTCCTTCTCCCCTCCCACCGCTCCGTCTTTCCTGGCTGGGATTCACATCGGTAAATTTATTACTTATTTTATCACCTGAAGCCAGAGAGTAGATGAGTAAGATCAATCCCTGTGTCCTAACAGATTCAGGGAAGAGGGTGTGGACTAGGGAGAGTAAATCATTGGTTCTCAACACTGGCTGCACAGGGGAGTCACCTGGAGAGCATTTAAGACGCCCTTTCCCAGTTTTAGCTCCAGATATTCTGACTCCAAAGGGCCAGGCAAGGGCTGAGGCAATGGCAGATTTTAAAAGCTCCCCAGGCAGCTCCAATGTGCAGCCTGGGTTGAAAACCAATGAAGTACATCCTCACCTCAGGCAGTGAAGTAGCAACTCAGAAAGATTTTTTCCTCTGCTTCTGAGCACAGCCCTGGTGCAGCTGCCTTCACTGATGGAGAAGCTTTGAGGAATGAAGGAACCCCGCCCAGCTGGGAGAGAATTGGAGGGCCTGAGGCATCCAGGCGAGTCTCCCTTGGTCGAGTCCCGGTACCACTGAAATCGGGAAATCTGCAGAGACTGTCTGCAGAGACTGCCTTCACAGGCGGGGCTTGGGGTGAAAGGGAGAGTGTGGAACTTGTTAAACAAGAGAGGCCCAAGCTTTTGCCAGAAAGGATTGTGAAGGATAAAAAAAAAAAGAATACTTTTTCTTCCCACCTGCTAAGTCATTCTAGGCTGGGCTAATAAACAAAGACAGTTTAACAGGAGAAAATCAAAGTCTAATACATGTGCTTGGAGAATTTGCAAAGGCACGATAATTCCATGAAAATTCCACAGACGGTGAGGCAAGATTGGGCATAAAAGACACTTTTGGACAAAGGTGAAAGGGGGGAACAGGGCACTCTATTTCAAAAGTGAGAATGGGCAATGGACAGGTAGTTAAGGAAGAGCACATTTGCGACTCAGAAACAATGGGACATGGGGTATCTAGCTAACGGGCCCTTGCCTGAGGCTCTCTAACTGTTCTTAATACAAACCAGGCCAAGGCAAACCGCCTAAGATCTCCTTCCAGAAGCAGGTTTCTCTGTCTGAATCTCTTGGGCAGGAAAGGGAGGAGGGTCAAAGCTTCCCAAAGAGACAAAACTTCAGTCCCTTCAGCAGGAAGGTAGAAGTGGGTGTTGGAGAGCTTGAGTCTGGAGCCAGGAATCTCCAGAGGCAAAGGTGTGCAGTCCTCTCTGGGAACCCGAGAGGAGATGCCACCCCAGCTGGCAGGGCTGTGGACCGTCCCTCCTGTCCCAGCACCACAGTGCCCTGCCTCGCTGACCAAGGGGCGGGTCACAAATCACAAGGGGACACCAGTGATGCTTTTCCTCCCCATCTTGAGAATAAACAGAACGGTACTTCATCTTTGATGTTGATGTTTTGTTTTGTTTTAAGATTTTATTTTTATTTATTTTTAGAGAGAGGGAAAGGGAGGGAGAAAGAGAGGGAGAGAAACAGCAATGTGTGGTTGCCTCTCACATGGCCCTCACGGGGACCTGGCCCGCAACCCACGCATGTGCCCTGACTGGGAATCGAACCGGGACCACTTGGTTCCCAGCCCGCGCTCAATCCACTGAGCTACACCAGCCAGGGCTTGATGTTGATGTTTTTGCACACGGTCCTATTATAACATCAGTTGCAAGTTGTTTTTTGTTTGTTTTGTTCTTCTGGAAATTGAGGAGTGGGGCATGTCTCTGTTATTTGATTAGCCAGCTGGGTTTATGTCCCCCCACCCTTTGGTATCATAAGAGCTGGCTATGCTTGAAGTGTGGTTACCCTAAAGAGAACAAGGACAAAGATGATCAGCTTGCAGCGGGTTTGGCCATTCAGTATAGGGTCTGAGTCTTGCTTCAGAGATGCCCTTCCTTCTTCTAATGAGGGACATAAGTGCCCATGTAAGCAGTTACTATCTCAGATGCGAAAGGAGCTCGAAGTCTATGCACTGCCGCCTCTACTTCTGAGTTGCATTTGAGCCCCATTGCTGTGGGGTGGCGGGAGGCGGGAGGCGGGGTGGAAGAATTAAACCAGACAGGTTGTTAAATGCTCAAAAAGGATTCCTGAGGAAGTACCTAATCTGGTGGCTTTTGTCAGCCAGGCCATTAACCCTTGAGCTTCTCTAACCTTGTGAATGAGGAGAGAGGGCTGGATGGAACCTTTTCTTGGTGAGAGAAATGCTTTTGGTAGCTGCCATGTCAGGCAGTCTATCGCATGGACTGACCACAAAGACCTGTGTGAGTGCCTCTGGCGGCCCTCTCTGACACAGGGAGAGAGGCTACCTGTCAGCCCCCACCCCTCCCCAGAGCCCTCCGTTTTCCTGGAGGGTGCCAGCCGTGTCTCCTATCTGTCACGGGGCTGAAGGCTAGAATGGCCAGCAAGGGAAAACTGGGGCCTGGCTGCTGCTTCTGCATCAGCAGTTCCTCCAACCAGATTATGACTTTAAAAAGGAAGCATTTCCTATTGCTGGTTGGAAGAGACACTCAGGAATAATTAAAAGCTATATAAGAGTGAGGGTATGGGGTTGAATCTTCCAGTAGCTAATTCTGAAGGAGACAAAATTGGTTTTACTAAATTGCTGGGCTCCTGTGGGCTGCTCTTAACTACCAGGGGCCACAATTTCAGAGGGGAGAGAAAACCCATGTAAATGACAGCTCTGGAGAGGGTGTGGGCCAGGAGGGTGCCGCCGGAGGCAGAAAGCCAGTTTTTTCCTCTACTACTTCCCTGTAGCCAGAGAGGTTCACGCCACCCTCTGTCCCACCACGTGGCTCTCATAGGCTTTGGAGTCTGGCCTAGAAACACTTTATTTCCCTTTGTCTAGTTCACATCTTCTCTTCCTTCAGATCTCAGCTCAAGCCTGGAGCTCTGGAGAAACCTGCCCTAGCCTCCCTGACTAGGTTCACTTCCCTTATTTATACATTCTTATCACACGGGGCCTCTCTCCTTTAGAGCACAAACACAGGTATAGTTTTCCTCTTCTGTTTATCCCCCTTAGTAAACTGGAAATCCCAGGAAGCCAGGACCCGTGCCTGTTCTCCCTACAATTCAATCCCTTTCACTTTACCCAGTATCTGGCACACTTTGAGTGCATGCCTACACTTTGAGTTCTTCGTTCCTTAAAAATAACTGTAGGTTTGACAACTAAGGTGCATATCAACACTTCCCCCTCACCCCAAATATCCACACGCCCACCTGCACACACATTTGTAGGCTTTCCAGCACTGATGACCCCCTGGGGGTGAGCATGGGTCATAAATAGAGCCACGGCCAATGGCTTGGGACATCAAGCCAGGAAACCAGCCAGCCCTGGTCCACCTGCCCTTCCACTGCTCTTCTAAGCCCCAGAGTCTGTTAATACCCTGCTGGGCCACAAGCAGGGTGGAAAAGGAATGACCTCAGGGAAGTAGAAAGAGATAAGAAACCACAGGACCCAAGTTTTGGGAATGCAAAGCATTAGAATAAATCCTTAAGGATCTAATCTCATCCCTGGAAATACTATTCCAAAAGCAGATAGGCCTGACAAGTGCAGGCTCCATCCCCACTTATTAAAGCCACCTGCTGGCCGTTAGGGACAAGTCCATTCCGTACATTCTGGGTCATTAGGTTAAAGGCACAGGCAAGCAAATTCACTGGGAAACAGGCCACAGACTATCTCCAGAAAGCAGAAACTCATGGAATTGTCTCCATCCAGGCCCTCCCGGGAGGGAGGGGCGACCGATGTGCCATCAGTAGCTCAATGCGGTTGTCTGGGGTGACAGGGGAGGGAGTGGGCTGACGGGGCTTACTGGGACTCGAGCAGCTGGGTACTTGAGAGCAGGGGCTCCAGTCATATAGACTGGAGTATGGGCTGCTTCCGTTATTTACGTAGTAAAATAACTTGGGCAAACCACTTAACCTGCCTACCCCTTCCCCATTTTTCTCCTGTGAAATAGGAATGGTAGTGGTCTCTGTCTTGTAGAGCTGCTTGAAGAATTAGTGAAGTAATCCATGTAACGCAATTTGCCTCACATATAGAAAGTGTTCAGTAAATATTAGATATTGATATTAAGAATGAGGCACAGGTCAGAAATAAAATCTATATAGTTCTAAACACCAACTTAGCCTCTTCCCAAGTATGATTGCGTAAATGAGATACTGTACTATAACGTATGTTCTTTTATTAAAACCATTTTTGCTAAATATTGCTCACCACCCTGTGCCCACTGGGCCCCATTTGCTTTCTTTTAGTCTCCGTGGAAACTGAGGTCAGGTTGTTGCCAGTTGAAATGGGCTCCTTTCATGGAGTCACAAGGAAAGTATTCCATGGACCCACATATGAGAGAATAAAACTTAGTGGTAAGGTTTATTGAAGAACCTGGAACAAACACAAAGGGCTCTCCTGGATTCAGCTCTGTCCTGCTGTGAAAGAAGTTCAGCCTTGTCTTCATCAGGCCCAGAAGTAGGGCTGGTGTCCAGACAATTTGCCCCATTGGTTCAGTCCATGTCTCTGTCCTCACCCAGCTAGCTTCATCTGTATTCCTGATTGTGCTTCTGCCAGCACTGTGCCCAGGCCTCTGTGGCCTGCCGTGGGCCCCGGGTGGCTGCTAGGGCCACGTGGCTGCTATGGGAAGAAAACACATGAGCAATCAGGGCCAGCGTATATTAGAGAGAAAGAGACAGAGCAGGGAGAGGGAGCGGGGAGAGTGAGAGAGAGAAAATAACTCTTTGTTAAGTTGGGATTACATTAGCTCAGGCTTGGGAAGTACCAGGTGCCCTTTCAAACTAACCAATCAATTTACCAATTTATCTTTCATGGGCTTCTGCTGGTTCCTGCCCCTGGCAAATCCATTTCCTAGATTTCCTGGGCTCTGTGCTCCTCATTCAATCTGATCATTTTCCCAGGCTGGACTCTGCCCCTTATCGTCACCATCTTAGTTCCTACTGCGCAGGTACTGCAGAAGCACCACTCCCTGCACCGTCTTGGCTTTTCCTGGGCATGCACCCAGCAGAGGAATTTCTCTTTATGATTCTATCCCTCCCCGTGGTAATCTGTGGGGAAGGGACCAGTGGTTTCCTGGGGAGTGTGTGAAGCTGTAGCTTCCTAGTGAAGCAGGCCCAATATTGGATTCATCTTCCCAGTTTATTAGGCTTCTTAATGTCTGATTTCCTTTGCTCCCTTCCTTTATTAATATCTAGCTGCCTATGCTAACATGGCTGCATCTTTTCAAAGCTAATTTTTACTTTGAAATTATGCATTTAAGAGAATTATTGGGAAAGAGCATTTTGGGTAGTTTGGATACCATGAGTCAGGAGAAATTTGAGTTCATAGGATTATTGTCTTTTGTGCTATTGAAAATTCCAGCAATTCATGAGAAATCTCTTTAAAGGTAGATTCAGGCCTGGGGGACTAAAGCATAGTTCCTCTAAATGATTTGTCTTTTAAGACATTCCTTAAATGACTTGCTTTGTTTGAGGCTCTTTTAAGAAACCACATGTAATTACACTCAAGTATTCAGAAGGTTAAGCCTCAAACTAGTGGATGCCAAGAAATTCAAAGTTCTGATTGCCACCCCATCTCCACTGCAGCAAGCGGGCCTTTGTTCCTCCCCGAAAGCATGATGCTTTCAGAAAAGAATGTAGGCTGCAGTGTCCATGGCTGCTGGCTTTCCTCTGTAGCATTCCTTTCCATTATTTGGGCAGGTCTTTTGATATTCATCTATTCTAGTATTATTTATAAATAGTCCTGTCTAGGGAAAAAAGCACATGCATATTTTAAGGCAGTCACTACATGTTAATGACAGGGTGTCTTAAGAGTTTTCAAAGTCTAAAGATGAGTCAGGTCTAAAAACGTTTCTAAAACCTAGTTCTCAAAGGTTTATTATTCCTTATTTTGACTAACTCCCTTCTAACATGTGTATTCATGCCTCCTGCATACAGAAACATTACTCTTATTAATCACAACCTAGATCTTTGTTGGAATTATATTCGTCCAGTTCTTGCAGACCATCGAGACCTCAGAAGCTTTATTTTCCTGCAGTTGCTTAATTTATCACCAGTGTATAAGGCAAAATATGAAACAAATAAAGCCATGCCTAAAGGAAATCAGACTCTACAACTGCGAGTTGTGATTGATGACAAAATGTGTAATTATTTTCCATGACCAGTCTCTATGCTGACTTCTCTTGACCTTTCGGTGCTCAGGGACAGTCAGGGGAATACTGGTAATACGGCTGGAAGAGCAAAGGAAGACTGGGGAGAAAAGGGCTCCATCCACCCAGTCAGTAAATAGCAATGTCCAGTCTGAGCCCAGTACCGTCTCAGGCGCTGAGGTTGCAGACAAGAACGCCTGCCCGGGTGGAGTCCGCGCTGCATGCTGGGAAGCAGACACTAAAGGTACGGTGTGTGGTGTTCAGGTGTGAAGTGTGTGCTATGGGAGTGACGTGGAGAAAAACACAATGACAGAGTTCTGGGAGCAAGGGACAGGTGACTACAATTTATAAAAAGGTGATCAAGGAAGCTCTACAGTGTTTGAGCAAAGACCCAAAAGAACGGAATGAATGATCCATGTGGACACCTGAAGAAAAAGAATTCACAGCAGCCATAAAAACCTGCAAGCAGAGGCCAGCAGGACTGGGTGAGGGAGAGGGCAGAGTGAGCAGCTAGGGTCAGCGTGGAAGGAGGGACGGTTTAAATAGGGCTTCATGGTTCCTCTGTAAGAATTTGGGCTTTTTTTTTTTCTTGAGAGAGGACGGAAGAGCAAGAAATATTAACTTGTTATTCTACTTATTTATGCATTCATAGGTTGATTCTTGTATGTGCCCTGATGAGGGATCCAACCTGCAGCCTTGGCATATCAAGGTGATTCTCTAACCAACTGAGCTTCAGGGCCAGAGCAGGACTTGGGCTTTTAACCCAAGTGAGGTAGAGCCATTGGAGCCTTGTGAGCAGAGGTGACAGGATCTGACTTTCGCTTTAATTAGATTCCCTGGATGCTGTGTTACGAAGGGGCTGTATGGAGGCAAAGGCAGACGTGGGGAGACCAGTTAGGAAAGATGTTAAAGACTTGGACCAGAGGTCTGAGAAACAGCCAGATCCTGAGTTATTTTAAAGGAAGAATTAATGGTATGTGCTAAGAGATTAGATGTAGGTTGTGAAAGAAAAGTCAGGAGTCAAGAATAACTCCAAGATTTTTTGGCTTGAGAACCAAAGAATGGAATTGTCATTTTTGAAGACAGGAGAGAGAGTTGGAAGGGGGTGAGGATTGGAAGACTGATGTGTTAAGTTTGAGATAACTTTTTAGACATCCAAATGGATATGTTGAGTAAGCAGTTGGAGAGACGAATCTGGAATTCAAGAGAAAAGTCCAGACCTGAGACATATTTGGGGGGTTTTTATCAGCATTTGGATGATATTTTGGACCCATGAGACTGGCTGAGATCACTCAGGTAGTGCGTGTAGGCAGAAAATAGAAGATCTCGAACGACTAAGTGCTGTGGCATTCTAGCGTTTGGGAGCCTATGCTGACGCAGCTCCAGACAATTGCGTTATTCATAAATGCCTTAATCCTGTGTCGTTCAGAAAACCCCTATTTGTCAAATCAGGCAATTTAACATTGCCTTTCTTTAAATATTCTCAACTAGAGTGCTCCTGTAATAAATTAGTGCTTAACTCTAAAATTATAAATAATGCTAAAGTTTTCCATCTTCTTTGTGCTGAAGGAATCTTTAGTCATTGACTTTTGGAAGAAGATTTGAAAAGCTTCTTTGTCAATGACTAGGCTAGTACTACGTAGCCAAGCAAAGACAGCTATCCAAATGTCTTTTTCATCGTGTGCATGAATGCAAAGGGACACTGTCTCAAAGCCAAGAGTGTCAAGTCCCATCTTGTGTTTCACTAAAAGGTAGTATATTAATTATCTATTGCTACATGATAAATTACCCCCCCCCAAACTTAGTTGCTTAAAACAACCAGTCATGGCTATTTTTATTCCCATAGGTCAGGACTCCAGGCAAGGTTTAGCTGGATCCTCTGGCCAGGGTCTCACAGAAGATCGCAGTTGTGATGTTGGTTGGGACTATGGTCTTATGTGATAGCTCAGCTGGGGAATGGCCTGAAATTGATCAGAAACCACCTCTGTTCCATGCCACATGGTTCTCTCTAGCTTAATTGATTAGAGAAAGCTCATGAGAGGATCCAGAAACAGAGTGCTAGCAAGAGAGCAAGATGGTAGTCACAAGTCTTCTAAAGCAATCACAAAATGACATGCCGTCACTTTTCCTGTATTCCATTAAGAATACAGGAAAAAGTCAGTGGGCCCCGTCTATATTCAAGACGAAGGGATCAGACAAGAGTGTGAATACCAGGAGGGAAGAATAACTGGGGGCCTGTCTATTACAAATTAGAGGTCTGTCTATCGCAAATAGCATGGGTAATTTTTAACACAAATGAATTTAGGTTTACACCATTACTTTCAGTGGTGTAAAAGCATCTTCTCATTCAAAACTGCTACTGCCCTTTGAAATTAGTTATCCTGTCTCAATGTTTTTCAAGTGCAGTTGCAACTCCTCAGTGAGTCATGAAAGCAATGTAGTGCCCATGCCTGCCTTTTCAAAAATAAAACAGAATGAAGCAGAAACTACTGGAGGACATTGCATGTAAAAAGGTCTTGAAGACGTACCATGCTGGGATGTTAATTGTATTTCTTTCTAAGAGTCATAGTCAAAATCAGTGATTTTCATAATATCATTAAAAGTGAGTGGGCCACCAAAACATATTTGGGGAAAACAGCCACCTCCACGCTATGCGAAGGGAAGACTGTCAGGAGAAAAGAAGCCCAATGCACTTAGGTGAGCTGAATAAAACATGAGCTCACCAGTTCACGCTTACAGACCCTGGTCCGCGCATGGGGTCTGTAAGGAGCAATCAATAAGAGACTATAAAACCCTGAGCAGACATGACAGATATGACATCCTGCCTCTGCAGAGGCAAAGCAGACACACCACAAACTAATGAAAATACTCTGTACAATCCTACCCATCTTGAAACGTCAAAAGCAAGAAATTTTTTTGACCAAAAAAACAAAAGAAAACAAAAAAAACCCCCAAAACCACAGCTGTGAGTGCCTAAAAACAGTAGGCCTGCTCCAGACAGATAAGGCCATTTTTCAGCTGCAGCACCCCTTCCCTCTCCAGGGGCAGCCACACAGACAGACATAGTTCCCTGACACAGATTGAATGCAGTCAGTACTTTTCCCAAGGCCTTGACCTTCGGAGCCTGAGATCTGGTCGCTCTGCGCCTGCCTCCCCTCCACATCCAGCTCCTGGCCCGTCGAGATGTGCAGGCAGCTCCAACTTTAGCAATGATTACAAATAGGTAGAAAACAAGAGACCGTCCCGTTTAATCGCCCCTTTCATTTGCAATGTCCCTTGTAAGATCAATGTTCAGATTCTGCTGGGGAGGCAGCAAAGCAAAGTCTTCATCTCTCATCCACCCTTATCAGCCAGACAGCAAACAGGCCAAGTTTCGGTTACAGAGTCCAGCTTTGAAAAATCCATCGTATGCCTGATGTTTCACATTTTCCACAGTGCTGCACTGCAGTCTTCCTGGTTTCATGTGAGAGCAGTTCAGAGCGCATGAAACTCAAGCCAGGAACTGGGGAGACACGCCGAAAGTCAGGGCGTCTTGGCAGTGTTGACTTTGGGGAGGGATGGAGGCTCGGTTAGCAGCATGTGCAACCTATTAACATCGGGCTCGGAGGGAAAAGGCAAGGAGAAAGAAGAGAGACAGAGGTGGAAGGGCTCACTTCGTGGTTTTAGTCAAAGCTTCAGGCTCCCCTAATTCCTAGAGATGAAAAGAACTAAGCATTTCAGAGGCTTTGCATAAAGGGAATTTGGAAGTATTTCTGCAATTTCACTTAGCATGTAATAATCATAGTCTAAACAATTTCATTTAAAGTTGGGTGATGGGCCAAAAGACTTATTGCTCTACCCATCTCATTTGTTATGGATACATAATCACAGCAGAGAAGCCTGAACGCTTAGCATAGTTTGCTGATATAGTATGTTATTAATTAGTTAATTTCAAAATAGCTTTGACATTTAACTGGGGGACAGTGTCTAGGTCTTAGACCAGCTAGAAGTTGGGAAAGGGGATATTTCTACTTTTCTGAAAAATGAGTCACATTCTTGAAAGCTTTTTATGTGATAAAATCTGAGAAACATAGCATGGGCTTGTTTGTCTGCCATGAAGTGAGATGGAAGGGCCAAGTCCCCCTTAGACTTACAAATATCTGAAGTAGCATCTTCATAAATTGCTATTGGTGGTCTCATACAAAAACAAGATATGCAAACAGAAAAAGTTGTTACTCCTTAAATTTGGGCCACTTCTTAAAGTATTTATATTTCTATTAAGATTAGATTCATATTTAGATTAAGAGTATAGTTAGATTTAAATTAAGAAGCAGACTAAGAATAACCTATTTCAGCTTTATCAGTGAGGAATGCTTTGGGCTGCAGTGAATAGCAAGCCCAGCAAACAAAAGTTTAAAGAAGCAGGGATTCATTTCCCTCACATAACAAGTAATCCTAAGGTGGACAATGCCCAGAGCTGGTCAGTCTGTTCACAAAGACCCTAGGCTCTTTTTATTTTAGAGCATCAGCTTATTGTTCCACTATTGCAAGATGTTTGCTGCACCTCCACCCACTGCATGCACATTCAATGCATGAAAAATAGCAGATGATGACATTAGCAACATCTGCCCCTTCTATCACTAATGCTAACAACTGAACAGAAGGTCTTCTGCTTGCCTCTCATCCTCTCCAGCTCCGTCTCATGACAGACCCTAGCTCTGAGGGAGGCTGAGAAAGCAAGCGTTTAGCTTTTCTATTCTTCAGCATGGAGGTGGGTAGGAGAGAAGGGACCTGGGAATGGCTGTGGAGTCAGCAGAGAATTCATTAGCAGAAATGCCATCGACCCAGGGGAGAACGGCAATTGTCAGCTCTGGAGCCTCCCCCAGGACCACCACTACGGCCCACATGGAGAGCAGAGATTTGCACCCATGTGGGTAGAAATATAAATAGAAATCTGGACTTTTAAAGGCCAATGGGGAAGTTCAGTACTATTTCTGTATTATTGTATAGGACTTTAACTGCTATCCAGTCTCAAGAGGAAGACTCAATGTCATAGTGAGAGTCATATAAGTTATAAATGAAATATGTTATATAAAAAAAAGAAATGTGATGTTCATGATAATACTTGTGTGCAGCAAATAAGATACATAAGATACACATTTTTAATTAGTGATTTAAGCCATGACATTTCTTATAATTATTTCTTGCACACTTCCCATCTGTGCATTCATGTATTCAAATAGCAACTCAATCATTCAATTAATATGAGTGTCTTTTACCAGGCATTAGTCTAGGTGATCAATTAGTGATCCACTCCCTGTTAACAGCTCAGGGACTCTTCATTTGTTTTTTGTTTGTTTGGTTGGTTTTTAAAAATATTTTAATTTATTTATTTTTAGAGAGAGGGGAAAAGAAAGAGAAAGAAGGAGAGAAATATCAATGTGTGGTTGCCTCTTGCACGCCCCCTACTGGGGACCTGGCCCGCAACCCAAGCATGTGCCCGGATTGAGAATCAAACTGGTGACCCTTTGGTTTGCAGCCTGCACTCAATCCACTGAGCTACACCAGCCAGGGCTGGGACTCTCCATGTGTAATGTGGGCAGGGTCATGACCATAATGTAGCTTTAAATGCCTTTCTTCAAAGGTTCTCTCAGTCTTTCACAAAATCTGATAAATCCACACTAATGTGAATTATGTCAAGGAAAGTGAGAAATGGGGCCTAACCTATGTTGTCTGCCCTCTCCACAGAGACCTTTTAGGAGATAGCAGAACTGCAACGTTGAAACCACAATCCATTAGTGAGCTTCCAAGACACTCAGCAAGGGGAGTAGCAACCTGCAGTGGCCCTGAAAAAGAGACACTTTGTGGAGGCCAGCTGGCTGTTACAGGACAATGTGGGAGCTAAATGGAGATAACCTCCCTTTCCCAAGCATCCCAGAGGGAGGCAATCCTTAAGGGAAAAAGAAAATTGATCCTTGGTACGGCCTTTATAAAACAAGGCCACAAATTCCTTCCCATTTCTCCCACCGAGAAGTGAGGTTTATGTCCTCTGCCCATGAATCTGGATGGGCTTGTGCCCGCTTTGACCAATGGCGGATGGTGGAAGTGATGTTATATGACCTCCGAGGTTAGGTCATACAAGGTCATGGGACTTGTGCTTTGCTCACTGGCTTACTCTTGGAATCTGAGCCTTGCAGAAATGCCACGTGTAGGTGCTCTGGTTGAGCGCCAGCTGAGCCCACCCTTTCTGTCACCCCAGCCCAGGTATCCGTCATTTGCCTGAAGAAATCTCCAGATGATTTCTGTTCCCAGCTGTTCTAGTCAGTCCCAGAGGAAGCTCCAGAATAGACAGAAGCCATGAACTGTGCCCTATCAAATTCTGCCCCACAGGATCCGTGAGTACCATACAATGGCTGTTCCTTGATGCTATTGACCTTTGAGATGGTGTGTTGGGTAGCACTAGGTAGCCAAACTAGTTGGGTTACATCTATGATTTAACTGCCAGCCTTTCTCCAGTACCCCACGTTCCACATGCTCTGCTCTGTCCATTTATTCACGGCCCAGAAAACAATGCCTGCCTTCACCATTTTCTCATGTAGCAATCCTTGCTAAGGGCAGCTTGACTACATCATTTTCCAGTAAAGTGTGTACTCTGCGAAAAGCATGTTAATAAGATTTCAAGTCAGCCTGCTGAAGGGAGGAATTAGTATATCAGTCACTAGAAAGCCTGCCATTCCTGTAACGCCCTTCTAAGGGGTTAGTTCAGCAAAAGTCACCCCAAATGAGCCCCACTATTTGGATCAATAGTGATTAAGTCAGGAACAAGTACCTGGCCTAAAACCAGGTAACAGTAAACCTTAAAGTGGCTGAGAGCTAGAGATGGCTGAAGAATGATGATGGCTGACTGGTCCGACGAGATTCGCTTTCTGGGAGCATCTGGATGAGAGACAGAGAGAGAGAGAGAGAGGACATTTGGTAGTGATAGTAAAAGGTAAATATGTAAAGACACACAGAGAAAGCAAAAAGCAGAAGTACTGAGAGAGAAGAATTATCTAAAAGAGACACCAGAGTAAACCAAAGTCCCACGTAAGTCGAGTCTGCAAGATAAAGAAAAGGGGAGCCAGGCTCGTTGCTGGTGTCAGGAGCAGTGGAGCAAAGCAGGAAGGCGGTGCTAGGAGTCTGGGCGCTGATTTCAAAGACACAGGCCACTAGAGTTACATTTCGTTTATTTATTTATTCATTTATTTATTTATTGCCTCTCCTGAGGATATTTTTTCATTGCTTTTTAGAGGGCATCAGTGCAAGAAAGAAGCATCAGTTGGTTGCCTCCCGTTCGCGCCCAGACCCGAGACCAAACTCACAGCCTAGGTTTGTCCCTGACAGGAACCAAACCCAGCACCTTCCGATTCCAGGATGATGCTCCAACCAACTGAGCCAGGGCTAGAGCTGCATTTGTCTAAGTCTTTCTTGAGGGATATACCTCTCAAATACAAAATTGTTCTTACGGGACATTAATTCCATTTGATCAATGGGTGACATTTCTAGGAGTCAGGTTAGGTAGAAAGCACACACTGCAGCTGTTCCCCACCCACTTTCCCACTCAGTAATGTCCCGCTATGTGGGTTTGATAAGATGCTGTAGGGGTCCCTGAGCCCTGCTGCTTGTTGACACCCTTGCTAGAGATGAATCCCCACAGAGATGCAGGTTCCCAGCAAGAGCAACGGTAGCCGCATGTAGTCCTGGCCTGGGCAGACGACTGGGTCCTCACACTTCAGGTTTCTTCATCTCTCTCCGCCTGATTTCTGTAAACCCAGCATAAGGTTTACAAAGTGGCCAAGAGAGGGCCACCAAGGCCTCTGGGCGACGCCTCAAACCCGTCTCACAGCAGTAGTCAGCAGTTAGCAGACCAGAGCTGGGAACATGCCACACCGCCTGCCACTCCGATGTACCTGCGGAGGCAACAGCATTACCAGGAGAGTCCACTGTGGGGAGACTTGGAGAGGGAGGCAAAGTCGTTCTGAGACTGTATTTGCCCTGGACTGAGCTCACACCAGCACCTCAGAACACAGGCCGCTTCATCTCCAAAGACTTCCCGGAAGCAGCATCCCAAGTAATCCATAAAATAGCCTTGGCCTTCCAGCAGCAGCTTTAGAATGAGTGTTCGTGGAGTTGAGGCCGGAGCGGAGAAGTCTGTTTCCAGCCGTGAGGTCCGCGCCCCAGCAAGTGTTGGAGGTCGCCTGGGCGTTCGCCAGAGGTCCCCACAGGAGGAGACTCCACCCAGCATGGCCTCCACCCCACAGTAACTAATGGCCATGCTGATTCCACAGAGCTGTGCTGTGCCAGCCTCCTGCTCCCGTGGACCCAACGTAAAGCAAACAATGGGGCCTCTGTTCACAGACCCTGCTGTTTGGCAGCCATCTACCCCTCCTAAAAGTAACCAGTCCCTCAGTGTAAAGATGACACCTGTGTGTCTGCAGAGGCTTAGTTAATGGATAAAAGCCATTTGCCTAGGCAAACTGGTGGCTTCACATGAGCAAGAAAAAGGAGGCTCAGAGCAGAACGAGTGCCGTTGGGTGGCTGCATGGATATCCGCAGAAGCAGGAAGAAACCCCTGCCCACCCACATGCCACCTTTCCATGGAAAACACACTGTAAGAATAACAGATTAAGAATCTGTATTCTGGAGTTCAGGCCAAGATGCAGGCGTAGGTAGAAACCCTTCACTTCCTCGCACAACCGAAAGGAGGTAAACAACCAACCTAAAATCAACAAAAACCAGGCGTGGCAGAAAATCAAACTGCATGGAACTCTGACAACCAAGGAATTAAAGAAAAAATCAACCAGAACAATCAGACTGGTAAGGCGGTGAACTGCTTGGACCGGCAGGCAGAGAAAAACGGCAGCAAGTCAGTGGACCATGGGGGCAGGTCTGACTGTGTCATGGGGCTGTGTGGGCTGCGGGGGTGAGGCTGACTTAAGGGGAAACTGAGACTCAAGAGTTGATACGGCAGTCGCTACAGTGGGAGAAACTCGCGGTATCACACAAGAGTCCGTCGGAAAATGCGCTAGGGACAAGCAGGTGAGCTATACTGTTCCCTCTCTGCCCCCTCACCCCCACAGGCATCACCGCAGCGCAGCAAATAGGGGCTGCCCTGCCCGGGTGAATACCTAAGGCCCCGCCCCCTTACAACTTCTCAGGTGTGTCAAGACAAAGAAATATGGCCCAAATTAAAGAACAGAGCATAATCTCAGAAAGAGAATTAAACAATGAGGACATAACCAACCTATCTGATGGAGAATTTAAAGCCCTGGTAATCAAAATGCCCACAGATCTGATTGAGCTTGGTCAAAAATGAAAAAACAAATGAAAGATACCCAAAATGAAATAAAGCAAAATATTCAGTGAACCAACAGTGACAGGAAGGCAACCAGGACTCAAAGCAACGATTTGGAACAAAAGGAAAAAATAAACATCCAACTGGAACAGAATGAAGAAACAGGAATCCAAAAAAGTGAAGAGAGTCTAATAAACCTCTGGGACAACCTGAAATGTTCCAATATCCGAATTATAGGGGTGCCAGAAGGAGAAGAACAACAGCAAGAAATTGAAAACTTATTTGAACAAATCATGAAGGAAAACTTTCCCTATCTGGCAAAGGAAATAGACTTCCAGGAAGTCCAGGAAGCCCAAAGAGTCCCAAAGAAGTTGGACCCAAAGAGGAACACACCGTCTGGCTGGTATAGCTCAGTGGATTGAGCGCGGGCTGGGAACTAGAGGGTCCCGGTTCGATTCCCAGTCAGGGCACATGCCTGGGTTGCAGGCCAGGGCCCCAGTGGGGGCCATGTGAGAGGCAACCATACATTGCTCTTTCTCCCTCCCTTCTCCTCTCTCTCTCTAAAAAGAAAAAAAAAAAAGAGGAACACACCAAGGCACATCATCATTAAGCTACCTAAGATTAAATATAAAGAGAGAATCCTAAAAGAAACAAGAGGAAAGGAGAGAATTACCTACAAAGGAGTCCCATTAGACTGTCAGCTGATTTCTCAAAAGAAATCTTACAGGCAACAAGGGGCTGGAAAGAAGTATTTGAAGTCATGAAAGGCAAGCACCTACATCCAAGATTACTCTATCCAGCAAAACTTTCATTTAGAATGGAAGAGCAGATCAAGTGCTTCCCAGATAAGGTCAAGTTAAATGAGTTCATCATCACCAAGCCATTCTTATATGAGATATTAAAGGAACTTATCTAAGAAAAAGAAGATCAAAAATGTGAACAATAAAATGACAACAAACTCACAACTATCAACAAATGAACCTAAAAGAAAAGAAAAACAACAAAAACAGAAACTAAGCAAAAAACCAGAACAGGAACAGAATCAGAGAAATGGACAACACATGGAGGGATTTCAGTGGGGAGAGGAAGGGAGGAATAGTGGGGGAAGGTACAGGGAAGAAGCATAATTAGTAGGCATAAAATAGACAGGGAGAGATGAAAAATGGTATAGGAAACAGAGGAGTCAAAGGACTTATATGTACAACCCATGGACATGAAGTAAGAGGGGGGAATGCTGGAAGGTTGGGGGTAGGGTGGAGGGGGGATAAAGGGAGAAAAAATTGGGAAAACTGTAAAGCATAATCAATAAAAAGTACTTTAAAAAAAAGAATAACAAATAGGTGGCCCTAGAAATAAAGTAGGGGCAGGGCCCAGCAATAAGGGTACAATACATAGGATTAGGGGTGATTAGGAGGAATCCAGAAAGGGCCAGTTAATGCTTCGGGCCAACAGGGTGACTCGACAAGTATGGGGAGTGCTGTGTCTGGACTGGGCGAGGGGGGTTGTGCTGGCTTCCATCAGCATCGGGGCTGGTAACGTGAGATGTGCTTCCAGGACCGACTGGCATTGTTGCTATATCCTTTGGCAACAGTGCTCCCTTTATGAATGTCCTTGGAGGAAACAGAAACCCTCTCCTGGTTTTGACTTTGCTTTTATTGACTCTTAGCCCTGCGTCAGTCATGGCAAGGCGGTAACTCAGGTGCACTTTCGCAGTCGTGACCTGAAACAAAATACTTCATCTTCGTGGAGCAGAGAAAGGAGAGTCAGGATGCAGGTTTGTAACCTTGCTCCAGAGCATGAGCCTAGATGTCAAGGGCTGGGGCTGGAGGCTGGGAGCTGGGGGCTTGGGTGGAGGCCCATGGTGCTGCTCTAAACGAAGGACTCCCCCCGAGGAGTTTGTTCTTGGCCACCTCCTGCTCTGCCTTGGGAATGAAGCTCCATCCCCACCTCCTCTGCAGCTTTCATCTTCCACAAGGGCTCCTCTGGCACACCCTTCCTCAGAGAGCAGAAACTGACCTTACTTAAGTGGGAGGAATATGGGGAGCTCACACTACAGGGGTTACAACGCTCAGAGAGCACTTTCCAAAAGAAGAATTCTAGATGGGAGGAGCCCATCGGTAGCACCCAGCTGCCCCAACTCCTGCTTACCTAGAGATTTCCCCCGGGTCATTTCTGCTGTCCAACCACTGGAGCTGTGCTCCAGAGGGGAGACCACAGATTGATGGCACGTGAGCGCTTGCTCACGATGCCAGTCTTAGACTCATACCGTGTGTCCCTCTACATTTTCTTCTCACTGCTCACTCACAAGGGCTGTGTTTCTCAGCCTTTGCACTCAAGGCAACAAAGTGTGTGGTGTGTTCTATAGGCTCTGCCACCAGCATCAAGGCAAATTGTTACTGAGACAGCTGTCCGTACTCAGGCATCCTGGCCTGCTCTCTTCACTTCTTACCCCTGAGAACCCTGTCCCACCACCTGCCCCCTCAGCCTCTCTCCTGAGCATCACCATGTCGGCCCCATGCATTTGATTTTATCAGGCCATCTCTGACTCATTTTTAATTATTATTTATATGATCTGCATTTACAATGAACAGTAAAGGGGAATTCTTTGGGAGTTGAAGTAGCAACCCAGTGCAGATGTCTCAGACCTCAGAGAATGGATGATTAGGGCAACTGACCTGAGAGAATTATAGTCTACATCTGGGAAGAGTGAAGTGGGTGAAGTGAAGGGGTCAGAGAAAATGAAACAGCTGGGGACAGAAGCCCGAGAGAGGATCTTACAGTATTAGATCGCTGTAATTCTGGCTACAGAAAGAGGAAATGAATCACTTGGATTTTCCTCCCAGATATTGCACTTAACATGAGAAATTCTGAGTTTCCTGATCACAGGGCCATTTGATTCTCACTGGAACCCTGGCCCTGACAGCTTGTCACCAACTCGCAGGCCCCTAAGAAGCTCAGAAACAGCGACAGCCCTGAATGAGGCCGAGCTTCTCTTGTCAGAGTAAACCTCGTTTAAAACAAACAAACAAAAAACCCTCAAGATGTTCCTGGTTAGGATACAACCCTGAAAATGAGTAACATAAAATCCTGAGTCCTCTCCTGGTTCCCACACCTCTAATTAGGTTCTGTATCTCGATTTGTACTAAGGGTTTTAAAAAGCTCACAGCTGGATTGCTCAGACCCACTTCAGTTGAAAAAGCCAGTGGGCTCAATGCTAGGGCAACAAACTACAGACTTGTTTCTCCACCCCAGCTCTCACAGGCCTGCTTGCTCCAGCCCTAGAGAAGATCATCAGTGGCAGGGATGAGAGAGCCTAGGGCCTGCGGAAACAGCTGGTAACGACTGGCATCTACTGCAACCGACGCTATGCCAGATGCTCTGTACTCGTGCTCTGTGATCCTTGCAATGGCCTTACGAGGTCAATATGTCTATCTCAAGCTTGCAAATGAAGAAATAGGTTCAAATAGGACCAGTACTTTGTCCAAAGTCACACAGGAAGTAACAGGGCTGAGCTCCTGTTGCAGGTTGAGATGCCCCAGAAGCAGACAGTGAGACAAAGATGCATGTGAAAACGCTTTATTAGGAAAACTGGCCAGGGAATGAGGAAGTGGGACCAGCAAGGGAAGCAGGCCAAGTAAAGGACCATCGGCAGGCCATCGGTGGCAGTCTCGAAAGTGAGCTCTGAACACAATACCAGTCTCAGAGCTGATCCAACTGGGGGCAAGAGAGCTGGAGTATTTATACCCCTAAACCAGTCAGTTCTTGGCTAAGGACAGCCCCCAGGGGGATGTAAACTCCCAGGTACTTCCCTGCCCTGCCAGCAAATTGTTCCAGCAGTCTGAGGGAAAGCAGAGAAACGGGCTGGCTGCTGGGAAGAAAGCAGCCTGCGAGCCAAGTGCTCGCAGGTGGTAGAGAGACCCAGGAACAGGTGAAACCCATGCTTTTCCACTGGGACATGCCCCTGCCACAGACGCAATCATAAAACTGTGGGCCTTCTGCCTCCCGTGGCGGCTGCGTGGGCCCTGGCGGCAGCCCTGCAGCTGGGCGGGGTGCTGGCGGGGCCAGTCACAATGCGGTCATAAGAGAGGGACCTCGGAGTCCACTTATCCTATGCCACATGGTCATAAATAGTCTCGGTTTTACACTTTTTTTAGAGATAAAATGAGAGAATGGAAAGAGGTCATCATTAATTTTAAGTTCCCAGAACCAGACTGTCCCTAATGCACTATAAATTAACCTTCTCTATATTCCTATATTTATCTTATAATTAGCACATTTATATTTTGTGACACTTCCTTCTGCAATGGGACTTCTTTTAATCTATTTTTAGAATTTAATCAATAGGTTATGAATAGAATGTAGCAATTATTTAAATCATAATAGTCATGATATTCTCATCATAGTCATGATATCAAATATTTAAAATTACATTATTTTGCTATAAATTTTTTGATATTTTACATCTGTCAAATATTTTTCAATCACATTTGTTGTGTAAAAAACTCAACAAACTGTGATATCTCTTAAACATAAATATAAAATATGCCACAATTTTTATTCATCTCCTTTGGCCCCTTTATTCGTTAACGTGTCGGAAGGAAACCTTGGTGTAAGAGAAGGCCGACCCTCTCTCAAGCCCTGCAAGGACCGCAGGGAAAGCTGCGGTGACACACAGCAGTGGGGCTGCCCCGGGCCTTCTCCCGGGGAAGGAAAAGCACCAAGATGCCTGTCTCACAGGCCGGAGGTCTCACATCCACGCACGTGGTCACCAGCCACAGCTCTTCAGGAGCCTGTCAGGAAGCGCAGGAAGGTAATGTGCTCAGTAAACGGTGGGTGACTGAACCAAAAGATGGACCATTCTAAAGACCCATGGATTGTGGGGCACCGTTCCAGAGCAGTCAGAGGGCCTTTGTGTCTGGAGAGGCTGAGCTGGCAGCCGAAGCTGCTGTCAGTTAAAAGGCAGCGCGAAGCCCGCCCTGCAGCAGCCCGGAGAGCCTCCCCCTGGGACCTCCCCAGCAGTGTGGCCCGGCTCCAGGGCTGTGCGCTGGCTCCTCACACCCGCCTCGGGGAGGTGCCTCGGACACCCAGGCTCTGTGGCGGACCCCAGAGGCTAGAGGGGCAGGCCGCCTGAGGGGAGTGTAAGAGTGCGTTAGACATTATTTATGGCAATGGTCTCCAAACTTTCATTTGCTATCTCTATTGTTTTTTTTAAAAAAAGATTTCAAATATATCCCTAATATCTGCAGAACAGAATTTTGACTTAGATCTTTCAGTTGTTGGCTGACGTTTTACCCAGATGATTATATTAGATTCACTTAATTTCAGTTCCCGGTCCAGCACAAGTCACTGGCCCCTGACCGAGTGCCGAGCACTGTGCTGACTGCTGGCATCCAAAGAGAAATCAGACCTGCTTCAGGCCCCCCAGAAGCCTGTGGTCCAGTGGGGGAAACATCCCATAACGATAAGGTAAGGGCGGGGATTGGGAGCAGAGGAGTAAGCCCAGGGGTGACCACTAAGTCACAGAGGACCCTCAAGACTAGATCAAAGCTCAATTCAGCCAGCTTTAAAGAGACTAAATAAAATTATCATCCTGATCACCTAATGTACTAAGGGAAGTGGAAATTTCCAAGTCAAAAGGCAAAACTTTCTAAGACACAATAGAAATGTGTTTTTAGACACCAGGCAAGGAGCTCTGGTTGGGGTGGGAGACCTGGCTGCATAGCAGCAGAATTTCCTACCAGTCTCTGCACAGACCTAGCAGGAGCAACTCCTGAGCTATCGTCTCTGGTGGCTGAAACCTTCTGTAAAGCTCAAGGCTGGGAGGCAGGAACAGGGACCAGTGTTCACGTGGCAGGATAGTAAGAAGCTATGGAAATTCCTTGACAAGTGGAATAAGGGAAACAGACAAAATTTGTGAATGAATCACAAGGTTTGATCTTCCCTAATGAAGGACACTTAGAAGCAAACAGTTTACACATTTCAGACCATCCCAGGGCAGAGCGGCCTTGGTCCTGGTCCCTTCTCAATGATGTTCTTTCAAAATAAAACTAACCAAAAAAATAACCCTGACCCTTCTATACACACATTTTCATGAATCAATGTATTATAGGACACACCTGAAAAGCCAATGAATGTTCTGTTAAGACCCTCCCCCTGATACCTCCCCTAGGGTTCCCCTAGCTAAAGAGAGAGAAAAAGCCTCAAGACAAAGGAACTGCAGCTCTCATTGGAGCATGCCCGTGTTTTATATCTCTGATCTCTTTCTCCTGAACTCTAAAGGACCCCACAAGTCTTGCAACCAGGGCAGCAGCAGGCAGCAGCAGCTCGTCCTGGGCTTACCCTCTGACCTTGTCTCCAACGCTCCCTTTTTCTCTGACTTTCCAGTGAGCTCACTTCTGTCACTCTGATTTTTATTTCTCAGTGAGCCAAAGCAGCCCCGCCTAGGCTCTCTCCCGCTGATTCTTCCACTTTAAACCCTTTCTTTGTTTCACTGTCCCCAGCTTTAATACACGTACGCTCACAATCACCTGGGCTTGTGTCATGAAATCTTTCCTGCACGAAGTCCGTAGCCCACATGCTACCAGCAAGCCCAAGGCGAACCCGCTCTGGGCCCAGTCCCTGTCTGGTAACGTTCAAAACCGAGTAATTCAGTAACTGTTCTCCCCTCTTGGTGAATGGGGCCCAGTTCTATAAGGCTTTCCTTTGTCCTTCTGATATAGTAGGTAGTTAGACAGACATGAGCAGATAGGAATGACAGGCCAGACACAGAAGGTCACCAGGGCGGAAAACCCCAGGTGCCTAGCAACGGGAAAAACTGGAAACACAAGTATCGTAGGGCGGGGCCTTGCTCCCAGGGTGACCTCTCCTCCCCTAGCATATTGCTGGTCATGCACTTCAGACCCTCCCCTGACCTTTTCCTCCCTTACAAGGTAGACCTTCTCAGACGAGGAACTAGGGGACGCAGAGAGTACCTGCAAACGACTCCGTACAAGCCCTTGCTTGACCACTCCCTTAAGCACTAAGCGCTCAAGACAACGTGGTTCTGGCATGCATCAAATAATCTTAACAAGGTCTCAGGTCTGTTGACCACAGGAACAGAGTTTTGGTCAAACTAGAGATAACATCTAGGCCTCAGTTGTGTTTCAGCCCCAGGTCCAGAAAAGCAGCACCACCACACAGCGATGCTGTGGCCGACATCAGGACCAGCTGCAATGACTAATGACATCCCTGCTTCAGTGCTGACCAATCCATAGAGACCACAACGCTGACGGACACACCCGGAGAAGCTGATGAATATTCTATGAGACCCTGCCCCGAGTTCTCCCTTAAAATTCCCGTCTTCGGAAACAGATAAAACCCCTTGAGATGAAGGACCTGTCCCCATGGCAGAGTAGGGGAATGAGAGGCATTCTGAGTTCATAAGTCCAGGAATAGCACTTAGGAATTTACATTTCTACAAAAGCTACTGGTGACTCTGATACATAGTCAAATTCAGGATTCACTCCTCCCAAGAATATAATTAGCTTTTCTTCCCAATTCAGAAATTAGCTAGATTTCCAAAACCTTGTGGACTCTCAAACCCTCCAGAAGCCCGTGTTTTGCCTCCAAAGGAGCTCCCCATTGACTTCAGCAGGTCTCCCCTGCTCCACTGCACACACACTCCACCTCCCTGTCCCTGTTCACAGCCAAAGCGTGTGGCTCATTGCCCACCTGCTGGGCAAGTTCTCACTGCCCAATAGCTCTGCAGCCATCTCTTTAAAATTCATTACTCGACTGTACAGAAATGACCATTTGGAGTCACTATCATATTTCTTGGCTATGTAACACTCATCCAAAGGGATCATGTGTGGAGAAAACGTGCCCCTTTGACACAGATGTTATTTCGGTGAGTTTCCTCTTTCAAAGGGTTTCCCTTTATCTGAACTATCAAATTGTTTCTAGTTCCATAAAAGCAGGACAGCTATTGTGATGGAGATTTATATACACAGGGTAAATGCTGAGCTTGTTTGTTGTTTGAAAGAAGCTGCCAGAGACTAACTAGATCAGGTGTGTCCTGGTCCTTCATTGAGGCGGAGAATTCAAAGACTGGTCTTGAAGCGAATCCCTCCTTCCTCTTCCTTATTCAGGTTACAAAGTCCACCGAGGAGGAAGCATTTGCCTTGGACCAGCTGAGCACAGAACGAACCCAGTCTTCTCACCTTCTCTGAGTCCAGAGCTCCTGCTTCGTGCTGAGTGCCTGGCTTGCCCATGCTTTGGGGTAATAATCTCACTCTTTATCTCCTGGGAGAACTCACTGATCCTTTTTCAAATAGAATACTTCTTTTGTATTTATTTTTCCCACCCTATAGTGGACAGGTGCTCCCATATACCATATTTTATAAGAGATTTAAAACTACCTGTGGTATACTTAAGACTGAATACCTGAAATCTGGTCTGCGGGCAGCAACCCATGAGTCATTCTTACCTGAGAAAGTTTCTGAGTGTTCACCAAGAAGATAAAGGAGAGCAATTCTCATAGAGATAGAAGTGTTAATGCACAAAGCACAAGTGTTTAAAACATATTAAAGAGACTCACTCATAAACACAATCACAGCTTCAGAGGATTTGTAGTGTATATGTCCTTGTTGCCAAAACTGAACCATTGTACGTATTGGCCCAAGTGGAGGCCACACTGCCCAATATTTGTAAGTGAGGGGGAGACGTGCACTTTTTTCCTCATAAAATATGTGTGAGGAAAAGCAAGCGGGAGGGTATAATAAACAATGGAATACAAACGGGGAGATCAGAGTTCACATCCCTGCTCCATCCTCACTGTGTCTTTGCACACAAACCTCAACTCCACCTACAGGTTTAAATAAATGACGACAGTGAAAAGAAGGCAGGCTTCAGGGACTTAGGGGTAACGTCACCTAGTCCCACATTTAGAAGATGCAGAAGCGGACCACAGAGAAGTTAACTGTTATATCTATGAGGACCTGGCAGTTAACAAAACATGAGCAAATGCCATGCTCTCTGCTGGTTAATCACTGCTCTTTCTCTGTGCCCTCAGTTTTACCACCCATAACATAGGAACATTAATGCTCATCTTACCTGCCTCATAAAAGTCTTAGAAAAATCAATTGAGATAATATGTGGACTGGATTGAATTATCTCTAAGGTAAAGTGGCACTTAAAGACCACGCATTGGTTCTTTTTCAATCTTCTTTACCACAATGAAGGGTCGCCCCATCCACTCTGCTACACAAAATAAAAGCTTGTTACTTTTTTTCCTCACACCCCCAAAATCCAATTTATCACGAAATCCTTTTAAGTTTCCTTCTAAAAGGCATTGGGAGTCCATCTACTTCTCGCCCTGCCTGATGAACTGAGCTCCTCTCGATACCACTGCCTCTCACTCGGGCCACAGCGCAGCCTCCCGACTGGTCCTCTTGCATCGCCCTTACCCCCGTAAGTGAATTCTCAGCACAGAAGCCAGAGGGATCTTTAAAAATTCAATAATGGTTGTGAACATCCCTATTTAAAACCTTTCGATGACTTCTATTGCATTTCATACAAAATCAAAACTTAATCCATTTATAGAGCATCAAAAAGTATAAAATGCATAGCAGTGAATTTAACGGAAGAAGTACAAAACTTATATTCTGAAAACTACAAAGTGTTACTGAAAAAAATTAAAGACCTAAATGAATGCAAGACACTTCCTATTCCAGGACCTGAATACTTAATATCATTAAGATAGTAATACTCCCCAAATTGATTTATAAATTCAATACTCTCCCTATCAAAATCTCAGTTGGCTTCTGTGTAGAAATTGAAAAGCTGATCTTAAAATTTATACAGAGCCCTGACTGGCACAGGTTGGTTGGTTGCATGTCATCCCACAAAGCAAAAATTTGCTGGTTCAATTCCTGGGCAGGTCACATGCCTGGGTTGCAGGCCAGTCCCCTGGTTGGGACATGTATGAGAGGCAACCAATCGATGTTTCTCTCTCTGTTTTTCCTTCCCTTCCTCTTTCTCTAAATAAATAAATAAATTCTTTTAAAAAAAAATTATGGAAATTCAAAGGACCCAGAACAGCTAAAACAATTTTGAAAAAGGAGAGCAAAGTAGGAGGACTCACACTTTCTGATTTCCTACTACAAAGCTGGAGTAATCAAAACAATACATTAATGGTATAAGGATAAACATACATAAATAGAACTGAATTGAGAATTAAGAAATAACATCTTCAAAATTATGGTCAATTTGTTTTTGACAAGAGTGCCAAGACAATTTAATGGAAAAAAGAATAGTTTTTTCAATAAGTAGTGCTGGGAAAACTGGAAATTCATAGGTAAAAGAATGATGTTAGATCCCTTCTTTATAGCATACATAGAAAATTCACTCAAAATGGATCATAGACCAAAATTTAAAAGCTAAACTATGCAACTCTTAGAAGAAAATATTGTAGGAAATCTTTGTGACCTTGGGTTAGGCAAAGCCTTCTTAGATATGACATCAAAAGCACAAGTGACAGAAGAAAAAATAGATAAATTGAACTACATCAAAATTAAAAACTTTTGTGCATCAGTGGATACTATCATGAAAGTTAAGAGAACTCAATTGAATGGGGAAAACATTTACAAATCATGTGTTTGATAATAGACTTATGTCTAAAATATATAAAGAACACATAATTCAATAATACAAATACAAATAACTCAATTTAAAAATGGGTTATGAAAAAGGATCAGTCCATATATACTATAAATCAGTCATTAAATTGTAGGATTCCTGGAATAATAGTGCTCTAGAAATCCAGAGGAAGAAAGAATGCATGCAGGCTGGTGGAACAGAGTTTGAGCTCTGTCCTTTTACGGATTATTAAAAACACCATCTCCAAATTTTAGGATCCAGTGTAAGTAGTGAAATTAAAATCAATTAGTAAGGTTTGAAGAGAGAATGATCTGGAATTATGTATGGGTCTAGGCATCTGTTGGAGGAATATTAAGGAGGCCACTGGGGTGGGGCAGAGTGAAGGAGGGAGGGAGAAGACGAGAGTCAGAGAGGGAAGCTTGCAGGATACAGTTGATTAGGTTTTTAGGCCCACGTACTGGCTTTTTTTTTTTTTTCTGGGTAAGATGGGGAGTCAGCAGAAGATTCCAAACAGAATGACATGATCTAGCCTCTGTAGGACATCAAGGGCAGAAGCAAGAAGATCAATTAGGAGATTATATGCAATAACCCAGAGATGATGACGGCTTGGATCAGGGAATAACAGTAGAAATGGTAAAAAGTGGTCAGATTTTAGACATAGTTTGAAGGTAGAGTCAATGAGGTTTGCTGATGCTTGGAAGTGGGGTGTGAATAATAGAGAGGACTCAAAGATGGCTCCAAGGTTTTTGCTCGGAACGAAAGCAGCCATGGAGTTGCCATTTACTAAGATCTAGAATACTGGGGGAACTAGACTGCAGTAGGGGAAATCGGGAGTTTGATTTTGACCTTGTTAGATTTCAGATGCCAGTGTAGAATCCCAAGAGGAGATAGCAGATGGGCAGTTTTCCAAGCAGTTGACCAGCACTTAAAAAAAATGTCTCTCCAGCCCTGGCTGGTGTAGCGCAGTGGATTGAGTGTGGGCTGGGAACCAAGCGGTCCGGTTCAATTCCCAGTCAGGGCACATACCTGGGTTGCGGGCCAGGTCCCCGTGAGGGCCATGTGACATTGCTGTTTCTCTCCCTCTCTTTCTCCCTCCCTTCCCGTCTCTCTAAAAACAAAATCTCCCTCTCTCTCTCTCTCTCTGTCTCTCTCACACATACTTTACAAATGGAGGGGGGAAGCAAAGCTCTGTGGTTGGTTTGGTTTGCCGCTGAAAAAGGGTCAGGTGTGCTGGAAAGCAGTGAACAGAGGACACACTCTGTGGGATCCTGGTTTTGTCAAAAGCCAAGCAACAAGGTGTTTTCTCACAAGGGCTGTGTGTGCGTATGTACAGGGGTCGAAGCAGGGACTGTGGCACCAGAAGAATACATAGCACATGGGAAATGGATCCACACGAATTAAAGGCAAGAAATACGGGCACAGGGATTAGGAAAACACAGAGTCATTCTGAAGTGGGGGTAGGGATCATGTTTCTCTTTCATGTAGAGCCAAGAACTTCAGCTTCTATTGATTGTGCCTGAGAAATCCCAGTCACAGAGGGCACAGGTGAGTGTGAACACAGCAGCAGGAAGGGCTGTGCATTTAGCCTCAGAGCCACATTTCTATCCAGATGACAACTGGAGGACCTCAGCTGGGCCTACCTCACCTCGGGAGCCACCTCTTTCAGCGGTCCCTGTCCACACGAAGCCTGATGAATCCTATTGGAAAATGCCAGGGCTTTCTTAAAAGGCCCCATTAGCCTCAAGAGAATCAGGTAGACCCTCCACTCTGGACCATCTGCTGGGCACAGAAATGCTGGGGGCAGTGGGAAGTGGTCCGGGAATGGCTAGTGATGAGGAAAAAGGAAAAGAATGAGAGAGACACACAGTGAAGAGGAAATGAGCATAAAAACACATCCTAAAATAGAAATCTTGCTGAGTGCCTCTGACCTAGGGTCTGGACATATTTTACCTGTTTTTAATGACTTCAGCTAAAGCAGGGGGCAGGGAGAGAGTTCTAGGAATGTGACATTCAGATCGCTGGTGAGGACAGAAGTTGTAAAGAGGATATTCAGCTAGAAGTGTTTGGGAGCTCCTCCCAAGCCCTCTTCACTGCCCACTCTGAAAAGAAGAAATCTGTGGATCTTACACTGAGCTGTTGTCACCCGCCTGGGACTGTTACGGAGATAAGGGGATGGAAATGGGCAAAATGAAAGAAAACTGGAGCAGAATGAAAAGCCAGCAGATTCCTGTTGGAAAGGATAGAGGTATGATCAAGGAAGGAATAGATCTGATTGGAAGAACTTCGAGGAAGGCAGGAGGAGAAAATCACAGCCCTGCCAGCTGAGTGGAAAGGTCTGCAGGTAGAGGAAGGGAGAGAGGAAGAGGCTCTGGAAGCACCTCCAGGCAGGTGAGAGTGCCTGAAGGCAGAGGAGACTGAGAGAGAGGATACGCTCTGGTCATGAATTTAATAGCCTTTCGGTAGATTTGGGGGGTGCGGCACATGTGTTTGATTTGTTTCATTTAAAAAAAAGAAACCCTCAGTAAACATTTACATTGCTTTTCAGTGAATTTTCATATTGGACTGGGCCCTTTAAATGGGACACAGGCCATTTTATTAGGGCTTCATTTCCTTTCACGACCAGAGCAAAAGCCAAGGCCAAGTCTAGTTTCACACTGTTCCCTTGTAAAGTCTGGGCCTCCTTGGGGTTTCCAGGTAGAGAGGGGGCTGGGCAAGGCTGCCAGGCAGAGCCCAGGTCCCTCCTCTGTCTCTACCAGAATCGCTCCATTAAAAAAAAATCTATTTAATTGATAGAAGAGGATTAAATAAAATGTCTTTTTTTTTTTTTTTTGAGAAACAGAGGATTCCTCTGCTGAAATAAAGTTTGAAAAACACTGATTTAATCCATGTCCCTTGTCTTAGTGAGGAGTAAACGGAGCTCTGGACTTGTGACTTGCCCAAGCCCTGAGCCAGCCCCCCGCCCGGCGTCCCTCCGCGCACGTGCCTGCCACTACACTTACAAACATCACCACCTACTCCTCTGCTTCGCTCCCTGTGTGCAAGCAGGAAATTTAGGCTTTCCTTGAGATGTGAAAAGGTAAAAATAAGAAATCTAAAGCTATTCCAGTTCTAATATATACAAAGCTACTACCCGAATAGAAGCCCCACTGACCAGAAGGAACGAGTGCACAGCTGTCCTGTCCCTTGTCTTCGCTCCCAGAGGAGAGCCAGTTGGTTCTATGGATTGGTTTCCTTAATTCTGAAGTCAGCCATGGCATTCTTCAGGTAATTCCCCATTTGGTCCTTGCCTAGAGACAGCCTGGAATTAAATGTCCTTTGCTCCTGGTTGAGTGCCCACCTTCACCACCAGCTCTCCCAGTTCCCTGGAGGCACCTGCACTACTTTCTAGCATCTCGGGACCAGCAGCTGGTATCGACCAAAGTTCACAGAAACGACTTCCCTTATTAAATAAAAAACAGAGGGGTATGACTCTGAGAGGTGACCTAACCAGCCCAAGGCCCATTGTCACTAGCATGTGTTCGCAATAGGGTCTTTTCTAGAAGCCAGCCTTCGGTGCCCACTCGGATTGTCGGAGCCGGGCCTTAAGAACCAAAAGCGCCAATCCACCTATACAACCGCCAGTCCTACAGGTGACACCAGCACCAAGAAATAATAGGGAGCCGACACAGTTGACTGTACTATTCACTTGGACTTTATTAATGCAGATTTAATCCAAATCTGTACTAATCTAATAATAATACTAATCACTCAGAAACAATCAGTAATAACATCACAGGAGAGAATTGGGGAATAACAAACCCAAGTCCCAGAGTCTCAGTCTATAGGTCCAGGAGATAGTACGGTGGGTGGCCAGGGAGCCGTCAGCTTCTTGCAAGGAAGGATCTCCAGAGCCAGGTGGGCCGCAGGGCAGACAAAGTCCTCAGTCCAGCAGGGCAGAGCCTCCGGCAGCTGCTGCCCAGAGAGGTCAGCGCGGTATGGAGCAGCACTTTGGTGTGGGGAGCTCAGCAGTGGTCCAAGGCTGCCTCAGTTATACCTTTGAGATTGATGTGCTCCACCCTTCTGAGTCTCTTGATAAATGTCTTGACACTGCTGCTAGACAGTATGGGATTTTTCCAGAAGCCTATCTGTGGGTGGTCCTGCTCTGCTGAAATGGCTGTTTTGATCACGTGTGCTAATATTTTAGGTGTGTCTCCTCGCCAGATAGTCTAGCATGACTTAGGTAGTTTCCCTCTTGAACCAAAGTGTCATGCCTGACTGCCAGCCATCTTGGTTGACATGAGTGGCTCCATTTTGTTTGATATACTTTATCCTCTCTTGACTGGACCAACGCCATTTTACTGGGCCTGATCTCCACACCCATTAATTCCCCAACTGACTCCTCTCTCTCACCTGCTCTCTGCACTGTATGGAAATCTCTGTGCGAGGCCACTGCTGCCACCACCCCACCACCACCACCCCCGCCCCCAAGTGTTGCTCATCTTCAAAGACTCACTCAGAGCAAATGACTCAGCACGACTCAGGAACCTGATTTTGTAAAAAGGTGAGACTGTTTGGAAACACAACCAACATATGCTAAACAAAACTGCACCATTTAACACAACAATTACAACTCAAAGAGCAGCAACAGCCAAAACAGCTTTCTTCACACTGAAAAATCCAAAATAAGCTGGCAACTCGAATTTGAAACGTACTGATTTCATTTCAGCCAACATCAGTCAGTGGGTTGAAATAATTATGTCAGATTTAAAAATTTACATTTGACCAGTCCAAAAATATCACCTTTGGCCCTCATTTTTGGGTGCCTTGTCATTACCTTCCTTACTTGCACTATGGCTGGAGTAGCTCTTTGGGTTCTAACCCCCCACCTGACGTCTGGTGCTGGGGTCGGGCGGTCCATGTGTGACTGGCTCACCTGCACTGAGTTCACAGTCCTAAGAGGGAGACAGAGGCTGACAAATCAACAGAATACAACAGTGGTCGCTGTGTGTTGAAGTGTGCTGAGCTGTGGCAGCCAAGAGGAGAAAGTGATTGATTCTGCCTCAGGTGTCCTGAAGATTCTCTGCTCCCCCTTGGAGGGCTGGGTTCTCTATGAGTCGTAGGGGTTCTCTGGGGATTTGGGGCAGAGGAAACAGTGTGTACAAAGGCATTGACTTATGAGAACAGAAGATTCAGTTCAGAGAAGACCAAGAGATTCTGTGTTGCTAGAGCATCATTGGGTAATTGAGGGAGGTGAGAAGGGAAAGGTAGATGGTAATAGACAGCATTGGCCATGTTTAGAAGAGTTGGCTTTATTCTGTAGATAATTTTTAAATATATGCATGTTTTTATTTCCAAATTACAAAAGTAATACATACTCATGAAAATTTAAAAATGTTTAAATGACAGGAAGAATCACCCATAATCCTACCACCAATGAGGATCAGTGTTAACATTTTCACTCATTATTTCAGACACACACACACGACCAGATGTTCAGAGGGTCTTATAACTTGCTTTTTTCATTTAACCACATGTTGTGAATATTTCCCATCTTTGATTATAGCATATTGTAACAAAATGGAGATCATTTGTAATTTTTTCATGTATTTATAAATCTATAAACAGCATGCATATACAATTCTGTTTGTGTAGTTGCTCATCTGTTGCCACAATTTAAAATCACAATTTCTGAATCCAAGTGAATACACATTTTAAGGCCTTTCATATTTATTGCAAAACAGCTCTTGAGAAAGTCAGCACCATTAACATGAGGAATTAACTTAAATGAGGAAATTTCCTCATTTCCTTGCTATTATTAGGTTTTGCAATTTTTAGATGTTTGCCAATTTGTTGACCAAAACTAATATATCATCAATATTTAACTTGCTTTTGATTGCTACAAGGGTAGATTTTTTTCATGTTTATTGACCTTATGGCATTTCATCTGTTATGAAATGCCTGTCTCAATTCTTGCACTATTTTTCCATTAAGAGATTTTCCTTTTCTGCCTCTTCATACATTAATGAGATAAACTTTTTGTCTGTTGCAAATGCTTTCTTGAATACGTCAATTCTTTATAATTTTGTTTATGATAATTTTAGATCTAAGGAAGTTTTTAAATGTCTACATAAGCAAAACCATCGATCTTTTCTTCTGTGCTTAAAGGGCAATGCCCTCTTCTGAGATCAGATACGTGTTTACCTTTATATTATTCCATGTAACTATTTAACACATTATAAATTTATATGAGGTATGGGGTGAGTGGACAATTTAATTTTCCTCTGGAGTAAGCTGAGTGACAGCCACCTGAACATGTCAAGTCTTAATCCCTGGAACCCGTCAATGTGACCTTCTAAGTAAAGGTCCTTACCTTATTAGGATGACAATTGTGATTAATTTAAGGATCTTGACATGGGGACATTCTTTTTAATTATCTGGGTGGTTCCTAAGTCCAATCACCAGTGTCCTTACAGAAGAGAGACAGAGAGCTTTAACACAGAGAGAAGAGAAGGAAGATGAAAGTGCAGGCGGGGCTGCAGGGGCGGAGCGATGCAGCCACAAGCCGAGGGAAGCCAGCAGCCACCAGAACCAGGAGAGGCCTCCGGAGGAAGCTGGCCCGGCGACATCTTCGTTTTAACACAGTGAAACTGATCGCTGACCTCCGGCCTCCAAATTTGTGAGAGAATAAATTTTTGCAGTTCTAAGTCGCCAAGTTTATGGTGATTTGTTACAGCAGTCACAGGAAGCTATAATACAACATCCCACCAAATAGTTTTCTTGAAACAATAAATCTCCATCATTTTCTTACTTGTTTGAAATATCATCTCCATCACGTATAAAACGTTTATATGTTTATATCTGAGTTTTTAATTCATCAGTTTATTCTTGTGTAAGTAAACACTATTTTAATTATCATGTCTTTTTTATTTCATATCTGGCAATACAAGTATCCCTTTATTGACTTTTAAAAAATACATTTATTATTCTTAACTAATTCGCCTTCCAGATAGTAGAAAATATAGAATAACCTTTAAAACTCTCTAAAAATTTTCACTTAGGATTAAATACATTAAATTTACAAATTAATTTAGACAAAATTTACCTTTTTTGAAGTACTACTTGTTCCCATCCCTAGTCTCTGTTACCAAAACTCTTGTTTTATGTCCACAGTAACTCCCCGAATTTCCCTCATATAGTTCCTGTACATTTCTTAAGTTTCCGCCTAGTTTGTCTGCCCTTCCTACCTACCTACCTTCCTGTCTTCCCTTCCCTCTTTCTCTCCCTCCCTCCTTCCCTCCTTTTTTCCTTTTTTCTGTTGCTGCTTATATAATGTTTTCAGGCAGAGGAGTGACATACAATTTCTTCTTTGGCAGTTAATTTACATTTCTAACTTTGTTTTGTTATTTTCTTAGGCTAATACTGAAATGCATTTTTAGGTCCTAGCAGATGCCCTGTGGGTGGTAGCAAGAGGCAGTGCAAGCTATGGCGCATGTGGGGGTGGGAGGGGTAACGATGCCTGTAATTTTTAATTAGCTCTTGATAATCAAGAGATGCTTATTTATATATTTTAAAATTGAGTACGACAGGGCCTTATGGCTTTTAAAAAGAGAAAACTATGTCTCTAAGGGCCACAGTTAAAAGCTCTCCTATAAAGACCTTGAATTCCAGTCCATCGTTGCCAGCCCCTGGTTTTAGATGCAGGAAGAAACCAGTCCTGTGCATCAGTATGGGCCCTGAGCTCCACCCCAGCCTCGGTCAGGTCCTGTATCTGCACAGCGCTTTGGCTGCCCAAAGCCCAGGCATGCGGAAAGCTATAGAAAAAGAGTTTGCCTACTAGTCAGACCTGAGAAATAGCTCTCTGATGGCAGTTACAAGAGAGAATTTGGTACAGGCCTGTTCTGCCAAAAAGATAGAGAGAAGGAAGGTAAGATTCCATTTTCACCAGTAGGATAAAAAGAAAAAATAAAAAAGAAACCAATCTCTACTTCATTTTTACCATCTTAAACAAATAGAAAATGCTTGGTCAATGGTTTTCAGTCCTGAGAATAAAATGGAGCAATGTTTTAATGGCACCTTGAGCTGAGCACCACATTAATGATACTGATTAATTGATCATGGTGATAATGACTATATCATTTTTATTAAAATGCAAACACAATCTCTAGGAAAAAAAGAGATGTTATCTTCTTAGCAAGGCAGACTTTTTTTATTTTTTTTAACTAATCAACACTCTGCCAAGGAAGGGGGAACATTCTGCCAGAATTTAAACTGAAAAAAAAGTCTTCAGGCAAGTTTATATAAAACTCAAGAAAAGTGATACATAATATATTAAATATACTGAAATAAGCAAAGTGTGAATATTTAACCACTTGACAATTTTAGTTTAAAACAGAGCTGTGAGAGCAAGGCTCGCTCGCACAGGATGGAAAGTTTGAGCCCCGGTTGGCAGGCCCAGCGCTGTCCTGGCTCTTTCTTTACTTAGGAGACTGGCAAACAGAACATGGCACCGACATGGCACCACGCTGCAGGCCAAGCCGAGCATTTGCCAAGGGCTGACCGTGTCCCACAGTCCACGTGGCTGGGAACTTGGACACTGAGCACACTGCACATCTAGCTTCTTGCACCATCCAGCAGCCTCACCTAAGAAGCCTGCAGGCACCCAATGACAAGCCAGAACCATTTTGTGTGTGTCCTGGGAGGGGGCAGCCCTCCTATGGAGACAGTGCGCCTGGGTCAAACCCAAAAGCAGAGATAAGTGCAAACACATCTAAACACTAACCGTTCAGGGGACTGAACGGGTGAAAACAGCAGTGGAGTCACACAGTTGTTGAGGAAGGGACCCAGAGAGCAAAAGCAAAAAAAAGGAAAATGTCGGGGTTGGGGGACTCCACTGCCACCCGGAGGGACTCCTGCCTTCACGTCAACAAAGGGAGGCTCTGGTGTCCTCGGGAAGGTTGTTCTTCCTCTTGGGCCTCAGTTTCCATCTCTGTTTGAAATGCTGTTCTTTGAGATTGACATAAAATTGGTTGTACACTCCCCAATTCTGTGTCACACTAAAAGAAAGATTGTCACAATTACTTGAACAAATGAAGGATAATATAAAGGAAATGAGGGGAAATCTGCAGGGAACCAATAGGGATGAGAAGGAAACTGGGACTCAAATCAATGGAGTGAACCAGCAGAAAGAAGAAAACATCCAACCAGAAAAGAATGAAGAAACAAGAATTCAAAAAACTGAGGAGAGGCTTAGGAACCTCCAGGACATCCTTAAACGTCCCAACATCCTAGTCATAGGGCTGCCAGAAGGAGAAGAGGGAGACCAAGGGATTGAAAACTTATTTGAACAAATAATGAAGAAGAACTTCCCCAAGCTGGTGAAGGAAATAGATTTTCAGGAAGTCCAGGAAGCTTAGAGAGTCCCAAAGAAGTTGGACCCAAAGAGGAACACACCGGGACACATCATAATGACATTACCCAAGATTAAAAATAAGGAGAGAATCTGAGAAGCAGCAAGAGAAAAGGAGACAGTTACCTACAAAGGAATTCCCATAAGACTGTCAGCTGATTTCTCAAAAGAGACCTTGCAGGCAAGAAGGGGTCGGAGAGAAGTATTCCAAGTCATGAAAGGCAAGGACCTACATCCAAGAATACTCTATCCAGCAAAGCTATCATTTAGAATGGAAGGGCAGATAAAATACTCCTCAGATAAGGTCAAATTCAAGGAGTTTATCAACACCCAGCCTTTATTATATGAAATGTTAAAGGGATTTATATAAGGCATGGAGGGATATCAACAGGGAAGTGGTAGGGGGAGAAAGGGGGAAAAATTGCAGAAAATAAGTAGCATAAATGATAGGTAGAAAACAGACAGGTGGAGGTTAAGAATAGTATAGGAAATGTAGAAGACAAAGAACATATGTGTATGACCTATGGACAAAAACTAAAGGGTGGGGAATGGGGGGAGTGGGGGTGGAGGGGAAGAAAGGGGGGAAAATGGGACAATTGTAATAGCATAATCAATAAAATATATTTAAATATAAAATAAAATAAAATACTGTACTGTTTTCAGTCCACAGTTGGTTGATTCCACCAATGCGAAACCCAAAGATACAGAGAGCAGACTGCACATTTACTGAGAAAAAAATCTGCATTTAGGTGGACCGCCACAGTTCGAACCTGTGTTGATCAAGGGTGGACAGTTTTGTAGTCTGGCAGGTGAGTGCTTGAGGATATCAGGTAGAGCAGCAGATCCAAGTACCTCCTAGTATGATCTAGAATATCAGGGGGAACACTTTGTGACGTATATGGTTGTCTAACCACTATGCTGTGCACCTGAAACTAATGAAAAAAATAGACTTTTCTCTCACCATAGCTGGACAGAAAAATGCTTCATAGGTCCATAGCTCTTTCCACCTAACAGCTTACTATTTCCCAAAGTTCTTGTAAAGCCCTATATATTTTTATTCTTTTGAACTGCCCTAATGTCCCTTAGCAGTGTGTAACATGATAGAAACATCTAGAAATTTTTTTCTCAATGGGTTTTTTAAAAACCTTAGAGTATTTCACCTTCTGTATTCATTTCATATTCAAGCCGAATGAAGCGTAGAACAATTGAGTACCTCCTGGATGTGCACTAAGGGACCAGGGGCAGCAACAGGGGGAGGATTCTGATTCTCAAATCTATCTCCTCTGAGATTCAAGTCATCATTTGCAATCAGGCAGAAAAATTACAAGTGTCCTAGGAAGCGATTACTGCACAAGCAGATTCATATCAGAGAAGCTAAAATGCTTACACAGGCAATAACGCCAACACTCGGGAAATTCATGCCGGCGGGCTCTTTTCCTGGTAAGCTCTGTAAGTTTAAAGGTGGGTGGGGGAGGAAGGAATACATGAGAGGGAAGGAAAGCTTTCTTAAAAGCATTATTGACAGATGGAGAAAGCATTCATTTTGTCAGAGCCTTATAAAAACAGCTCAGATCTAATGTCACATGAAATGTGACTAGAATCTTGCACACACATTAGTCTTAGGAAAGCAGATATTTTTGCTCCTAAGGTTTTCATTTAAGCAGTGCCCCTGAGTGTGGCTCAGAACCTCGGCCAGCCTTGCAACGCCTCACGTCGGCGTGCTCTCTGCCGCACGCTATCTCCTTCCAATCTGTCCACAATGTGCCCTGCTGGGTGGAACTACACGGTCCCGGGTTAAAATGTGACCAGCCATGCATCCAGGTGCTTCTCATGCCAGGCCCTGCCTCTTTGTTGTTATGTGGTTTCCTGACTCGTATCTGGGCTAATTAACTGAGATAACAGACACTTAATAAACTATGTGCAGACACTGGATCCACTGGTGTGTGTGTTTAACCATACCTGGATTGTGTATATGAAAGGTGAGGGAAGGAAAATAATTTAATGGTCAAGAGGGGGTTTTTTTTGGTATTATATATGATACATATTATAAAATATGTATAATTATATACATTATGTATTTCTATTTATACTATTTACTTATATTTATTGTTACTTGGTTTTTACAATTAGAATATATCCATGCATTCTTATGTAATTTAAAATGCATTTTTAAGCCCTGGCTGGTGTAGCTCAGTGGATTGAGCGCGGGCTGGGAACCAGAGGGTCCCGGTTCTATTCCCAGTCAGGGCACATGCCTGGGTTGCGGGCCAGGTCCCCAGTGAGGACCATGTGAGAGGCAACCATACATTGCTGTTTCTCTCGCTCTCTGTCTCCCTCCCTTCCCCTCTCTCTAAAAATAAATAAATAAAAATCTTAAAAAAAATAAAAAAAAAATAAAATGCATTTTTAAAAGGTTGAATGTCACATTCACAATAGAATTTTTAAAAATAGTATAAATAGGTTAATTTTAAAAATATCTTAGGATACACTGGTATAAATACTCTATTTTAGACCATCTATAATCATACACAAAATTACAGTGTATTTACTCTTTTGAATTGCCTCATGCTTTTCCGCTTAAACATATATTGTGAACATCTATTATACGTAGTATTTTTAAGATGGAAGAGTATTCTATTACTAACCACCACTGTCAATTCCAAATTTTTCTAATATATACACTGGAGATAATAATTCTTGTCTGTCCATTTGCCTTTTCAAAGGTATTCTATGCCTATTGCCAAGTTGCCTTCCAGGAAAATTGTGCCAATTCATCCTCCTTCTGGGACGGTCTGAGAGCCCATTTGCCATGTCCTGGCCTATGCTGGCGTTGATTTATTTTAATCTTCACTGATTTCATAGGCAGAAATAAAATGGCATCCTGTTTTTATTTGATAAGCAATATAATGAGGTGACTTATTTTATTTAAATAAATTATTAGAGAAACTAAATATTTTTTTTTAAAGATTTTATTTATTTATTTTCAGAGAGAGGAGAAGGGAGAAAGAGCAATGTATGGTTGCCTCTCACATGGCCCTCACTGGGGACCTGGCCCGCAACCCAGGCATGTGCCCTGACTGGGAATCGAACCAGGACCCTCTGGTTCCCAGCCCGCGCTCAATCCACTGAGCTACACCAGCCGGGCAAGAAACTAAATATTTTTTATTTATTTTTGAAAATGTGTGGTTCTTCTGTGGGAATTAGCAATTTACATTCCCATTTATTTTCCCATTGGACTGTTTATCCTTTCTACTTTAGTTGTAAAAGTTCTTCATGCATTAAGAAAACCAGTTATTTGTCTTTTCATAATATTGTAAAAGCCTCTCAGTTTTAATTTTCTCAATCTTGTTTATGGTTTTTTACATACTGGAGTTTTAATTTGACCTTAGTCAAGCCTGTCATCCTTTTCTTTGTAGTTTGCACCATAGGTGACATTTGCTACACTATTGATTCTTCTACCTAAATGAGCTAATAGATACTCTAAGTCAGTTCAGGTGCCAGGATGAGCTCTAGGTATGCTCGATAACTGGTAGAAGGAGACATGAGATTTCTGCTAGAAGTGGAGCAAAAATTCTGAATGTTAAGAGGCCCAGGAATATGAAAAGAAATATACATAGTTTTATGCATGTAGTTTCACTGCAGAAAATGTCTACAATATAGCCCTTAAATGTTACTGAAAATCTATGTGGGCAAAAGTATTTTCTAAAGAGACCCACGATAATATCTCCCCTCCCACATCCCATGTCCTTCTTAACATGTAACTTTGACCCTCCTTCCCTGGAGAAGTGGGACCTGTGCTCCCTGCCCTGGACTCTAGGCCCTGCAGGAGAAGGCGATGCAATGTGACTGGTTGTTATCCAATGGCAACACGGCTTCCTCCTGGCTCTCGTGGGACACTTGCCTTTGAATCCCTGGTCATCCGCATAAGCGTCTGAGGGCTCTGAAGCCACCTTGAGAGAGAAGCCCCAAACAAGCCGAGGCGGGGAGACCACCCGTGAGAGCCGAAGTCAATCCCCGCGAAGGGAGAGGTGCACAGCCAGCCTCCAGCAGCATCAGCTCGGACCTCCGCCCCAGCTGTCCGGCCCCATCTCCTTCCAAATCGGAGAGTCTAACAGAGATGTGAAAACTCTAACTGGCAGTGCCCCTCCCACACTTCCTGGCCCTTCCCCCTCAGAGCACACTTCCTCACTTCTCCAGGTGTCCCTGAAAAGCCCACTCTACGTGTCCACTCAGGGGCAAGGAATTCATTCCCTCTCCCCACTGAGGGCAGCCCTCGTCCCGTCCAAAGGCTACTCCTGCACATGGTATAGAAATACCCAGGGCCCTAGCCCTCAGCTGAGGGACTCTGCCTGCATGTTCTAAACTGGCTCTCAGATTCCCCAGAGGGACCTCGTTCCTGTTACCCACAATGGCAACTTCCTTCATAAAGATACCTGTTTTCCACCTTCCTTTATCTGTCTCACTTCCCTACTCTCCTGATATTTTCTTTCTTTCTTTCTTTCTTTTTTTTATCTAGCATTACCCCCCAACCAAACTATAAGCACATCATATCTTTGTCTCAGGGTCTGTCTCTTAGGGCACCCAAAGTAAATTTTTAAATGGACAAGTGGCCTTGGCCACGTAGCTCAGTTGGTTAGAGCATCATGCCAATATGCCAAGGTTGTAGGTTTGATCTCCATTCAGAGCACATATAAGGATCAACCAAAAAATGAGTAAATAAGTGGAACAACAAATCAGTGTTTCTCTCTGTCTGTCTGCCTGTCTTTCTGTCTCTTTCTCCTTTCCTCTCTGTCTCTAAAATCAATAAATAGAAAATAAAATGGACAGAAAATTATCATGCAGTATGATAGAGGAAATATCTGATATTGAGATAACATGTAAGAAGGGACCCTGACCCAGCCCAGGGGGACAGAGAAGGCTCCCTGTGGAAGATGATGGACTGAGTGAGGTCTGGAGGACACACAGGAATAGGAGGAGGTAAGGCAGACTCAGCATGGAGGAATCAGCACAACAAAGTCCTGGAAGCAAGACCAAATGGGCTATATTCAAGGAAATGGAGAACGTTTAGTGTGACTGAGACTTGGACCAGGAGTGGTGCAGAGGTGAGTGATGAAGCTGGAGAGGCAGGAAATGAATAGATCACGATGGACCTTGTTTATCAGGCTGAGAAGTATAGAAACACGTGCCTACTTTCAGGAGAAACTTTAATCATTAGCATTTTCAGGCTTTACTAGTATTTGGATAATAATGTGGGACTTGGATAGTCTAAGCATTCTCTTATATGTTTTTCTTTAAAACCAGTTCCATCCATCTTGCTCTACCCTTCCTATGTTACTTTTTCTCCTTGCCCCAGGAGCTGTGCCCTTGTCTTCAAGCCCCTGGGTTAAAGCTAAGCTTCTGAGTGTGGGGATTATGTCCCTTCTTTGTGTCCTCCACAGTGCCTTGAACAAAGCACTGGTCATGGTAAATGCTTACTGCATCTTGGTGTCTGAACTTGCCCATCCCTTTCCTCCCTCTCTCTCTTTCTTTCTCTTTCCCTTCCTCCTCCCTCCTCACTCAGAACTTTTTTGCAGTCAACCCACATGTATGAATCACAGTAGCATCGCCCAAAAGGGAACCCCCTCAAAAACCAGCTGGTCCAGCCTCATTCCATTAGCATTGCTGCGTGGGAAGGTCCCCATTACACAAACAACACAGCCCAGTGCATGCCCGGCACTACTCTCTCGTCTCTCCACACTCCTCCAAGTCCTCTTCTTTTCTATTATCTTCCATCTTGTTTTCCTTTTCCTTGAGGATCTGACTCTCTGCCTTCAAATCCCACTTACTGTCAAGAGTGTGTACCTTGGCTTTCAGAGAGAAAGTAAGTAGTTGTCTCATTTGTGAGACACTGAGGAACATGCCCTCCTCCTGTGCTTAGAGAAAAGGCTTAGTTCAAGATATAGAGGAATAGAGTTTAGAGCATGAGTAATAGTGATCCTTTAGATGAGGGTTGGACAAACTTTCTCAGTAAAGGATCAGATAGTAAATATTTTGGGCTTTGCGGGCCGTAAGGTCTGTTGCAGCTACTCAGCTCTGCCTTGCAGTGGGAAAGCAGCCACAGCCAACACCTAAATCAGTGCCACGGCTGCGTGCTGGCACAACCTGACTTACAACAGCCAGTGGGCGAATCAGCCCACAGGGCATAGCTGGCCAACCCTGACTCTAGACAAAATCTCTCAGACAAATGAGGACACTGAACCCCACAGGTGGGGTTTCCTCTGACAATGAATGGTAGTGCTGGGCTGAGGACTTGGGACACCTAACCCTTCAGTTCTTAAGGTTTGAGTCCTGCTTTTTCCACTTTGACTTATTTATCTAACCAACACTCACCCCCAGCCAGTTTTTCCCATCAGATAGTTTGATAGATCCTAACACTCAGGAACCAAAGACATATCAAAACTTCGAAGGTTGTGGACACTTTCGAAGTTTGTGCTGTTAGTGACTGTGGAAGCAAGATGGACAACAGAACCAGTTCCCACAAGAGGGCTGGTTTGCCTCACATCTTACCCAAAGTGGGCCCAGTGACTCGAATGATCTTAGAAGTGTTCTCAGTTATGGCTCAACTGACCTGTCCTTTTAAACATAGGTGCTTGAAGCTGTTTCTTCAGAATGCAAAAGAAGGAGGCAGAACATTCTTCAAGGCTTAAGTAAAGGCATTGCTGGCCATTCCATGACTGGGAAACCGTGACAGCTGATGGCCCGATTTGATAGGACAGCAATGAATAATGAATAAAATTCTTCTCTACCTTGGCTTGTTCCTGCTGTTAGACCATTTCCAACTCTCACGAACAGTGACTGTAAATGGGCAGCTAAGGATAAGTTTTACCTGTACGCACTGGTGGTTTCTTCTGGTTCCATTTCAGCCTTCTTCCCAAAACAGGCCTGATCAGCTTCAGTAGGGTCATCTTCAGAATGGCTCCACAGCATTCAAAAGTATTAATTAATAACAAAAAAACAACAACAAAACTATACCTAGAAGGACTATAACTATTCTAATGATGACTTAGGAACTGTAGGAAGTAACTGTCCTGATCATTAACTTGGGCAGCTGGTACAGTGAAAACAAGAGAATCTCCTTCCCTGACTCTTTGCTTCAACCACTTCAAAAAATTTAATTCTCAGCACCAAAAATATTTCACCAAAATATACCTTTGGTCAGGACACTATAACTGACCAAATGTAACAAGATGCATTCTTAAAAGTGAGGGGTTTAAACAAATGCCCCCCCTCCCCATCCAGGTCACCTGCCCAGATTTGTGCCAGTGGCTGTTGCACATTTAAACTTTATGTTTACATTCATATGATTTAATAAAGAAAAGGCTAAATTCCCTGATGTTACAGCATCAAGAGATACTCCCACCCCCACCTCTCTCCCTGTATCAGTTTTCCTCAAATAATCCCAGAACTTAATGGGCAATCAATATAAGTCTAGTGAAGAAATCAAGAAAAGTGTGAACAGGCCCTGGCTGTTGTAGCTCAGTGGACTGAGCGCAGTACTGCAAAGCAAAGGGTTGTGGGTTCAATTCCCTATCGGGGCACATGCCCGGGTTGCAGGCCAGGTTCCTCAGTGAGGGGCGCACAAGAGGCAACCACACATTGATGTTTCTCTCCCTCTCTTTCTCCCTCCCTTCCTGTCTGTCTAAAAATAAATAAGTAAAGTCTTTAAAAAAGAAGTGTGAACAATGAAGAAATCACTCTATTCACTATGCATGAATCAAGAAAGCAGTATCTTTCCTACGTTCTTAAAACGTCTCCATGAAACAGGAGGAATTTAGCAGGAGGAATTTTTTCTCCAAACCACCAGAAGCTGCTGATTACAACATCTTACATAATGTAGTAGGGGAGGAAAACTATTTCCTGAGAGCCTGCTATGCCAGGCATTGTGATTAGATTACTGCATTCGGTTCTCATCACTTCCCTGGGAGATCACTGTTATCTGTTTTACAGATGAGGAAATTGAAGCTGAAAGAGGTTAAGGGTTTTGACCAAGGTCACAAACTAGTAAACTCTGGATTTCAGACCAGCTCCAGTGGACCCTGAGCTCCTCATGCTCTCTGTACCATGACCGGCCTTCCTACTCTTGATGTGGCAGAGGAAGGAAATGCCTCCTGCACATGGAGATTACCACAGTACTTGTGTTAAGAGGGAAGGAAAAGATCAAATTCACTATTTTGAAAACAAAGTGTTAGTCCCATTTCAAAGTTATAGACACAAAAAGCCAGGGGATTATGGGTCCGCCAGAAGTCCCAGGTGACACCAATAAGTGACTTAAGAACACTCAAGTGTTTTAAAAGTCTTCAGCACTCTTCACAACTCTCAAGTTTCCAACTTTTTTCTTAAAGATTTTATTTTTATTTATTTTTAGAGAGAGGGGAAGGGAGGGAGACAGAGAGGGAGAGAAACAGCAATGTATGGTTGCCTCTCACATGGCCCTCACAGGGACCTGGCCTGCAACCCAGGCATGTGCCCTGACTGGGAATCGAACCGGAACCCTTTGGTTCCCAGCCCACGCTCAATCCACTGAGCTACACCAGCCAGGGCGCAACTTATTTTTTGCCCACTATGTCACCTTAACTTAGACACTTTGGAGAGATCTTATGTGGACAACAGACTTTGAGGATTTAAGAATAAAGCCCTGGTTGATGTGGCTCAGTATACTGAGTGCCAGCCTGTGAGGCAAAGAGTCGCAGGTTTGATCCCCAGTCAGGGCATATGCCTGGGTTGCAGGCCAGGTCCCCAAGTAGGGAGCACATAAGAGGCAACCACACATCGATGTTCCTCTCCCTCTCTTTCTCTCTCCCTTCCCTTCTCTCTAAAAATAAATAAATAAAATCTTTCCAAAAAAAAAAAAAAAGAATAAGGTAAGTGTGAACTGAAGCCTCATAAGAAGAAGGGTGTGAATGTCTTTGTAAATATTTATGAAATGTAAAATATTTACTAGAACACAGTGACTAATAATGTACTTTTTTATTAATGGACAATCATACATAATATTTTTATTAGTAGTGAGATATTTCTTTGCCTTTTTTATTTAAACTGGAACACTTTGGAATGCTGGTCTTACGGATCTGTGTTACTTGTGTGGGGAATAAAATGGCCTCACTATTATTGTTTTTATGCAATTTATTGGAACTCACACGTTGATTTTATGTATAACTAGCTACAACGTCCTTTTTTTCTTGCCTTTATGAGACACTGATCATGCCTGCGGTTTAATGGACTAAACATTATTATTGTTTTGACTTAGCTGGTAGCATACATAGCTCAAAACAAGCCTTGTATCGAATCCTCTATTTTACTTTGTGCAGAGGTAAGAAGATGCTAATTTATAAATAGTGATAGTGAGAAATACCACTGGATTTTTAAAGCAAAGACACTCTAACACAAATAAAAACTAGCTTATCAAATTGCTTTGCACGGGTCAAACTCCTAGACTGCCTAGATCTGACTCGCTGTCGGGCATTGCATGGACAAAACCTAAGTCTACTGCCTGGTTAGGATGAAAGAACAAACACAAGAAAATTCTCTAAGTTTTTCTCTATGTAATAATGCCATATTCCCAGTTTTTAAAGTGCTAGGGAGTTCAGATCAGCAGCCACTGAAGTGGTTGTGGCTGCAATGGTCACTGCTATTTCTGCTAGTACTACTGTCTTCTCACAGCCTGCTGCCATGCAGTCGCTTTATCAATCCATCAATATGGTGCACGCAGTGATGCAGGTTCCTTAGGACGACACCGTCGGGAAAGACAGAACTGCTCTCTGAAAGGGGCCATAGTCCAGAAAACCTCTCAGCAAAGCAGAAACACTGCAATTCTTCCTTTCTTACATTTGCAGTGGTCAGAACTTTGCCATTCTATTCTCCAGTTACCAGTCCCTGAAAAACTGAGAGAGTAGTTACAAAACCCCAAGAAACATGTTTTAGGAACTCAGAAATACAAACTGTTTTCTTAAACCTAAATTGAATAAGAAACTGTGATTTGACTCGTTTCCAAATGAAGGGTCTGTGAATCACACACAGAAATAAGTTGCTCACTTTGAAGGCAAAGGCCCTTGACGTAGTGACCATCTGACAATAAAGTACTTGTAGGGTTTTTCCAAAGACTTTGTCCTTCCTGATCTACGTCAGCAGCTCATCACTGAATACAGAAACTTAACTGAAAAATAGACTCCTGGGCCAATTAGGATCTTTGAAAGGCTGGCCATATGATGTTGGAATGGAGGCATGACTTCGGTTCATGTTCAAGCTGGTCCAGAGTGCAGATGGGCCTTGCATCTCTCCATCTATACTCAAACTCATCTTCTACCCACACATCTTTAGAGACTGTCCAACCCATATATACTTCAGAAATTTCTCCTCCCTCTTTCATCTTCCCAGCTCCCATCCCTTGCCATGGTATTAGAGTGGAAAACACTTGATCCAAGCAAGTTCATCATATTTACTCTTCCATGGACTTGGATTTGAGACCCAGAGATTGAGTCAATTAGCTTTAGGGAGGGGAAACAGAAGATCATAAAAGCTCAGGGAATGGGAAGACTATTGGCAGGTGGCCATGGTAATCACCTGCTAGCAGATGAGTGAATCAGGAAGAGGGTCTGCAGATAAAGAAAGCTGAAATGAGCATGTAGAGACACGGAAAAAAGATATAATCTTGCAGTGATTTTCTGGTTCCCAGGAGGCCCTACAGTCTTTCCTGAAAGTGTGTTTCCATAGGATTTCTTTGCCTTCTATGATAGACTTCCTGTTCACGGGAGCTTCCTAGAAAGGATTTCAATTCCCAGAAATCTAAAGCTCCCTGGCTAAAACATCCTAGCACTCTGGCAGTTTATTTTGAACGAACCATCTTCCTCCTGGTCTTCCAGAGGCGTCAGTCACTGTCAGCTTAGGGAGAGCCTGCCTGGTCCAGGTTGTGCTGGTGTTGATGGGAACTGGGAAAGAGGCGGACACAGAAACTCGTGAGAAGTAAACAGTGAGCAACACTAAAGAGAAGATCAAAGTTCAGGCCCGCC
>PVJI01007929.1:0-23858 GCA_004026765.1 Micronycteris hirsuta
GAGGTCTTTCTCCCCAAGATGGGCGATGGTGGAGGAGACCCGTGGCCGCCGGATTTCTTCCCCCCGCGTGTCTTAGTGTGAGATTTATACACGCATTGGTTACGGTCAACCCCGGGTTCCGGCAGGTCCGATCTACCCCACGACACTATTTCTATGGGGAGAGAGGCACTGTGCTTCCCATTTCACAGATGAAACATAAGCTCTTTACTTAACAAACTATAAATGATAATTAAGTTACAGTGAAACATTGCCTTTTTTCCCCTCCTTTATCCTTAGGGGACAGGAAATAGAGCTTTGCATTCCAAACCCTCAACTATACTGCAATTCTGACTACAAAGGAAACATGGCAGGGTAAATTAAAGGATAAATAAAGTGAAATCCGTCAGAAAAGTGTGCTGGTTGAGCAATTTCAGATTAAAATTAGTCACAAATTCTTTACTAACAGGTAGCTGTATTTTTCATGGCAAATATTATCCATAGTTGCCTAAAATCTCCACTTCATTTTATTCATGCTGATATGACCTCAAAAACTCTGTAACAAAGATGGAAAGCAATCCTTTAAGTTAATATATTATTTCTGTGCAATTTCCTCCATGAACAGAGCATATTAATGTATTCACTCACCATCTGTGTCTGTTGGTACCATGGCCAGTTACCCTAGAGGACTGAGATGTCCTATTTTGTGATAGGCATTTGGACAATAATAGGGACTCCCAAATGAACCATGTGAGGTCTATATTATGTGCAGATGGAAGACAGATAAATAGGCAAACACTGTAGGTTCAGCAGTTTGCTCAGAATCTTCAGTCCTGGAGGATTAAGATAGGCACACAGAAATATGTCATAGCTGGTCTCCATTCTTACAAAACTAAAAGTAAAGCTTAGAGGATATTTTTATATTAGCTTTCCATTTGTACCAACAAAGAAAACTGTCAGTTTATTTAAGAAGCACCCTTCCTTGGGAAAAGCCTGGGTGCTTGCTCATTTACAATGTCCTTTAAACATTTTAATGTTTTGTTTTCTCTGTGGGCAGCTTCAGGTGGGGGAGGGGAACACCTCTTTGACAGAGGAGGGTATGTAGGAAGCATGAATGAAGGGTTGGAAAACGAAATGGCTAGACAGCTCTTTTGGCATTAAAGAAACACAAAAGTACCTATTTTAAAAATCAAATTACATTTAAATTTAAATAAGTCACTTTTTGGCACATCACTTTTAAAAGAAACATAAGGATTATCATCACATTTGTATAATATTTTTGTTTTGAAATAAATGGTTAACTTCTCTGCTCTAGAAACCAAATGTTGTGCTACTTAGTCATACATCATTCATTGTTCTCATTGGCTTTGTAGAGAATTATGTACAGATAATTAAGACCTAAGGAGCTCTGAACATTTTTCTGTGGGCCACATTATCCTTTGCTCAGTGTATATGACTTACTATTATATTACTTGATCTACAGCTCCAAGATCTGAACGTTACTTGGTTACTGTTCCATGAATCTCACATAATGAAAAGTTATTATTTTAGTAAAACTTAAATATGCATTTCACATAAATATAAAGGAACTCCTTGAAGTTTTTAAGGTATCTGGATAGAATGCTATAAAGTTCATCTGTTGAATCTTCAATCCAGAGCAATGAGTCCTGCTTTCCCAAACATATATCTATTCCAAATAGCTTTGTTATATATTTACTGAGTACTTATTATGTTTCAGATGCTGTAAAATATACTGGGGACAAGTTGATAAATGGCTCATTCCTTACTCTGGAGTATCTCATAGTCCAGGGGAAGAAAAAGTTATAAGAGAAATTACAACTCAGTGTAATAGGAACCAAAGTGGAGTTATATATAAAATACTATGAAAGCACTGAGAAAATGTGACTGAACCCAACTCAAGGAGTCTGAAAGGTCCTCATAGGAATGGCAAAATTTCACCTGGGCCTTCAAGGATGTGTAGAGATTGGTCAGACAACAATGAATGAATGCATGAATGAATAGTTTGACAGGATGACTGAAAAGATGATCATCAGTACCTGCTGTGTTCTAGGCAGTCTCGGGAAGGGTTCTCCAAATAAGAGAATCTGCAAGTGATGTAGAGATCCATGAAAAAACATGGTAATCTTATGGAATGACAAGATATTCAGGTTACTTGAATAGAAAGTTGTGCAGAGGAAGATGCAAGGATATGAGCTGAAAAGCCAGGTTGAGACCAGTATGCAACGTTCTTAAATCCCATGTGAAGGTGTTTGTACTCCTTCCTGGAAGAAACAAAAAAGCAAGGTAGATTTTTTAAACAAGATATATTAGACATTCAAATGTATTTATTAAGCACTTTAATATATGCCAGGCCTGTTCTAGGCTCAGCATTATAGCCATAAAGAAACAGGAAAGAATCCCTGATTTTATGGAGCTAATAAGTCAGATGGGGGATGATAGACAACAAGCAAAATGAATAAGAAGTATATAGTAAATTTGAAGCCAATAAGTGCTAAGGAAAGAAATAAACCAGGAACAAGTGAAAGAAAATGGTTTAGAGCAAGTCTTCTGGATTATTTGATGAGATTAGAGAGAGACTAGAGATAGAGATATAAATTAAGATTCTGTTAAAGCATCATGCAGATATGATGAGGTCTAGAACTTAGATTATACGATGGGAATGAAGTGAAGGAGATAGACTCAAAAGGATCAGCAGGACTCCATGGAGGCTTATTGTACATTAGACTGAAGAGAAAATGAAGGATAAGGATTATGCTGCTTTCTCATTAGTTTGAGTCATCATTAGAACATGAAGTTAAAGAATCAAGTTTTTTTGTATAATTTCATTATTTATTTGTTGCTTGACTTCTCCTAGACCAATAGAGAATATTGTCTCCATTTTCTAAAACAAAAAGAATTAAATAGATTGAATTGCTTGAGATAGTTCGGTATAGCCAACAATATCATAGTGTCTGTGAAATGGTTTCTTGGCATCTGAATGGTTGTGTCACCTGGAAAGAAAATATTTGGAATATTTCTGTACCTTTTTCTAATTATACTTTGAGCCCTAGAGTTAGAGACATTGGCCACCAGAAGACACATTCTATCTTTAGTCTAGAAGTCAAAAAAAGTTCCGAAGTCATGGAAAGTATTCAGTGAATGGTGACTGATATTATATTTATTAATATCTCTCTCAATGTGATGAACACATTTTGGGAATTAGTCATTTGGCTCAGATTTCCTTAAACTAGGACAGGTTTGTGATACCTTCCAATGCATACCATCCCCATAATGTCTTCTCCAAGTCTCCTTGGTGACTCTCAATGCCCCCAAGCACCTGTGTCGTCTGGCATCAGTGCCTGTTGCCACAGTCCTGGCTGCGCCATCAACGGCAGCTCCATCCTTGTGTGGGCGAGCTGTGCAGACAGATGGTTCCTCGGTACAGGATAGGGACTGTCAGGCATGGGGGAGGGTTGAACATGAGACTGGAGTGTGGTTTGTGGATCAGGAGCACTTCTTGTGTGGGTCCATATCAGAAGTTAAAATGGAGCAACTCCATACCTGTTTACTTTCAGGGAGTTCCTGGACCAATCTGAAAGACTGCTGAGTTTTTCTTTAAATACCCTGTAGAGTGAAATGAGCAACCAAATAGGGACTACCTTTTTCATTCTGCCTTGCTTCTAGCCATTCTCCAGTTTAGATATGCCATTCATTGGTCATTGAAAAAAATGTTGCTTCTAATGTAAAAGACCCCTCTGGGTGGGTACGAAGATTGACTGTGTTTTTTCCCAGGTAGAAGGAACAGCCACTCCCCTTAGGTGACACCAGAGTCTATAAAGGAGGCACAGAGCTGCAGAGCAGAGAGTCCCCTTGGACACTGGTCACAACAGTTCTCAGAATGAATTCTGAAAACTGTAGTTGACTGCAGCAGTAGTAAGTTATTCTTGAGAGGTAGGAATAGTTTACAGTAGCAGAAGTAACATAATCTTGTATTTCTTTTACCTAGGAAGATGACTTTATCCAAACCTCCTTTGACTATAACTATATTGTTTCACTTTGTGCTTTTCTGTATTAGTTGTGGGGATAAGGAGAGAAGAAAGATTCAGGGCAATATAAAGATCTCTTCTTAAGTGAAAATATAGAACTGCATCTGAGTAACTTCATTCCTGCTCTGGGTCTTCTTACAGCAGAATGAAAGGAAGGAAGTGAGGGAGAGAAAGATGGAGGAAGGGAGGAAGAAACTCACCCCTAGGCTTATGGAGATGAAAGGCAGTTTCTTCAGAATATCTTCTTTGTGCAGGGAAGGTCTCTGTCATCTATTGGCTACCTCGATGTTGATCTAATGAAAGAATTGTCCAAAGCAAGGTGCTTTTCCAGAGAGGAAGACCAGGATCTTGGGTAGAACTGAATTATTAGTGTGTCTGTGTTGGCCTGAGGCTAGACATCTTATCTTTATCTGAGTTTTATCATTTCTGTTTTAAAAATATTCTCCTATTTTCCATACAGATGCTGTCCACTGTGTGTGTATGTTTGCTCACACATGTGTGCACAAACACTTACACACACATGCAAATGGGATTGGGGAACAGGAATAGAGAAAGAAATATACTAGGTGTGTACAGAGCTACACAGACTAATGTTCAAGCCTCTGCCAAGGCCAGAAACACAATAGCTAAACCTGTCTCATGAAGCTGAAAGCTCTGCACCTTTTCACCATATTACAGATAAATGTAGACACAGGAAAGTTGAACCCAGAGGTAGTCATATGAGTTTGGTACTCCTTTCAGCTACCTCAAAATGTATTTTTGTAAAATCCTGATATAATTATTCAGCAGTTAGGATTATTTTCTTCACTGAGGGAGACTAAAAGAGAGATCAGATTCCTATGGTACTGATACCCAAGAAAAGGAACAAGGCAAATTTGGGACAGCAGAAACTGGCAATAAAGAGATAAAAGGAAGGAAGCCAGTACTTTATTGATCGTGGGACTCTCTGCATCACTCTGCGAATCAGTATAACAAACCGAGGCCTCAGCAATTCCTTTTCTCATGTGTCTAAATATACAGACCCCAGAGCAAGAGCTTTGGGGGTATTATCAGTCTAGATTCAACAAAAGGGAAAAGGGACAAAATAAAACACGTTCAAATGTTGGCAAGAGTACAGACAAGAAGTCTTCCTGAGATATTCCTCCCACCCCTCCCACCCTGTACATTACCTAGTAGGCAAGAACTTAAGGATTCTAGGAAACTCCTAGGGACTCCTAAGTCCTAACCCTGAACAATTCCTAGGCTTTATTTGTTTCAAGGTGACAGAAAACAGTACTGATGAGTGCCTGTTTGGTTTGTGCATCCGTCCTAAAGAATTAAGTCCAAATTCTGTACTGATTATATAAAAATATTACATTACTAATTTCAGAAAGTTATAGTCAGATGCCTTATTTTCTGTGCCTCAGTGACTACCTGGTTTCCCAGCCTTTGAAGACTTTTTAAAAGGCAGAGAGCTGCATATCATCGATCCCGAGATAACCTTTACAAGTCAGTCTCTCACACAAGCCTCCTCTCTGGTAGACAGATGCATCACGGAGAATTTGGCAAGGTTCAATCAATAACTGAAGTAATGCAAGTAATGACACCAGTGTGAATACTGCTGGCTTAGATATTTCCTGTTTTTCAGAAGGAACAAGTACCCACTATTCCTGTCATTTTAAAGGAAAGAAACAAGGCCCATTATTTCCTTGGCTTAATATTAATATTAAATGGGTGCCCACAGAATGTTGTCAATGAAAATCTGTGTTTAAAGAGATAATATATTCTAAATGCTTGGCCCACAGTTTTCTTAAGAATCATCTCTTAAAATTATGAAGTTTATGACAGCATTTCTTAATATCCTCCTCAGGGATTTTGGGGTGAGAGTGAGGAAAACCCAACATGTTATCCGATATGCCTTTAATGTGGCTACTGACAAGCTAATAATTTAATGGAGATCCATTTTATATATGCATCATTCTCATTGATTGGACAGCGCTTACAGACATCTCACTGTTGAATGGAAGTTGGGAAGGAAGAGTGTGTGCTATTATAAATGCTTGGCCTGTGGGGGGCTGGCCTCAGTCACATGCCAATGTTATTTTTATAGTTTTCAAAATCAAAAGAGTGGGTTTTTTCCATGAGGAATTTTTACTTTCTTTGTGGTTAGAAAATCAACCTGCAAGATGGTTAAAAAAATATTAAATTCTCAAAGAAGACTGTCATATAAAACTAGGTCATCATTTTAAATTGATAAGTTGTGTTTATCTTTTTTTTCTTTTAGAAGATAACTTTTAGGAGATAAACAGCTAAAAATTTCCAAGTTGGCAGTAGGGTTTTCTTGGATCTGTTTTATTTCAAACATGGCTGGCATGGAATACATAAACAAAAACAAAAAAACCTAAATCTGCTTATTTAACTAAGTGGATGGGCAAAGGAGATGGTGGAGGAACAAGAATGGATGATTGACAGGGTGACCTAGGATGTTCCTGAAACCTTGCTACCAAACTGTGGTCTGTAAATCAGCAGCACAGGCACCATCATGGTACTTGTTAGAAATGCAGAATCTCAGGGTCTACGCAATACCTCCTGAATCAAAACCTTCATTTTAACAAGATCCCCAAGTGTTTGTCCACACATTAGAGTTATGAGAATTTAATTCTACAGTTAGTGCTATCTGCAAAAAATAGCAAATATTTTCATGTAGTATATAAAGTGAAGTCATTACTACCTGAGAAATATCTAATAGGAGAGAAAGAGAGAGATTCCTATGTAAACTAACAACAGTAGCAGGTAGTTTGTATAGCACATTTTGAAGCAGAGCTGATTTCTTGTTCTAACTTTGTGTAGATCTGTGTGGTGGCTACCAGTAGCACATAGGATTATAGGCATACAGTTAGCCCAGACATTTACTTCCTTACCTCTTTTCATCTGTAAACATTTAACAACTAACAACAGAGAACCTGAGAATCTCTGTAAATTAGTATAAAAACCCCAACTCCTCTCATAACTCTAAATATAAGCAGTAAATAATACAGAGTTAGAAAAAGAAAAAATAAGATAAGGAACCAAGCAGTACAGGTGCTTCTCCTTGGGCAAAAACTTTGTTCTCAAGTTTCACCAGTATTTCATTGAACATCAGCACCAATCCACATTTTAAGAGAAAAAGGAGTGACTAGTTGTCAGGCATCTACTATATTCTGGGTCCAACCCTAGGCTTTAGAATTAATTGTTTGGTTTTTTTTTTCTTTTAACTCTCATAGAAACCCAAATAAGGAGTAAATTATCATTTCCATTTCACTAATGAGGAAATTGTGGCTTAACAAGGATAAGATAATTGCTCAAGCTCACAAGGCCAGTAAGTGAAAGAGCTGGGATTTAAAATTAATTTAGTCTGACTCTGAAGCCTCTCCCAACCACATCATACTGCTAAGGTATAGTCATTATATGAGTAAGTTAAATATTTAGTCATGTGTGTATAGTTATTAAGATGCTCTGATTTAGGAACAAAAACAAACATTTCTTTTGCTCTAGTATAGTCTTGAATGAAAAGAAAAATGTTGTGTATTGTTAAAAATAGATATCTGAACTGAGTGGTCCCCAAATGATAATTTTAGTAAAAATACCAGCATCCATAGTAAGAAGAACAGATAGATTCCATTATAGCATTCTGCCTGAATCAGGGTTTTCTGCAGCTGGGTGTGCCAGCCATCGCTTACAAAAGTGTGATCTCCAACACAATTCCAAAGGATCGTTATCATTCACCACATCAGTGTTACCCTCTTTTCACCTTGAATTGGCAGGGCAATTTCCTTGAGGAAATAGCAGGTAGAACTCTAAAGATCATGTCATGTGTAATCTACATAGAATATGCATTGGCCCAAGAAATAGTTAATGATTTTAAGGTGTTTCAAAAAGTTTGTGATTGTGTGTGTGTGTGTGCATGGCAAACAGGTGCACAAACACATTCATGCACATGCATTGGTTGAAAGTTTGAATGACTGTAAAACCTTTGACTTGATTAACACAAATGGCCAGGAAAGTTGATTCAGGGCTTTCTGCTTTCACTCAGTCAGAACAGTTTAGCTTTTATCCATTTAATATATTGGGATTCCATGTAAAATATGTTGCTGTCATACAATGGTTCTAATGCTTTAAAAAATAACTTGAGAACTATTGTGTTATAGACATGTGTTATTGTGTTTATATATAAACATGTTATAAATAAATGCCTCATTTCATGGATGAGGAAACTGAAAAATATTCAGAAACCATGACCACTTCAGGTGTACCTGCTGTATGCTAGGCGATGTGCCAGGGATTTCTGAGGATGTCTCATTTCTTTGTCCATATGCTGAGAAAGTTAATCTGATAGAGATGAATTACTTTGCCCAGGTAAAACAATTAGTCGAGAGAGACCAAAGGCTAGAGGTCAGGATTATTAACCACCAAATTCTATGCTTTTTCCAGAATATCTTATTGCTAGCATAAAGATGAGACACTTTGGTCTTCCCATCTTATTCCCAGGTTGGATCATTGAAATCTATTTTCATATTCTGTTTTCTCTACAGATTACAATACTAACTGACAACCCATAGGATGTACATATGCTAAGCTGTTTTTCAATATTAAGTATAGATGATTCATAGAGCCACACCTGCCCATATTGCACTCTTTTGGTCAAGAACACCATTAACAGGATGGTTGGTTGGTGTTCAAGATGCCATGTTGACTCTGGTGCATATTTATTTTACCCAAGTATGTAGACATATACTATGAGGTAGTAAATTCTTCTTATTTCAGTAGATATTAACCCATAATAAAATGGGTGATAAAATGTATCTACTTATTTTACATGTAAGCAGAAAAAGTGACTCTCCTTCATGTAGTTAAAATATTAAATACAAAGCTACTTTGCTTATTCATTTTATGTATGTGAAATAAATAAAAATATCATGTGAATGAACTTCAAATATAGTCTTAAACTTGACCTATGAACCTGATGCTACAATGGATTAAGTCTCTTCACACAACATTTTTCCTTGATTTTTTTCCCCACTTAAGTCACAAGAGAATCAAGGCAAGAAGAGGGGGAAAGTGTCCTACTTGGCCAACACTTGAGTTAACAGTCAATAAATTCTGAGATACAATTTATAGAGGAAGTGTGATTCACTCAGTAGAGTGAACAGTGACCAAATTAATTATAATCTATTAAATTCCCAGCAGATTTTCCTTCCTTTAGTGGCAGGTTGCAGTTTAAAGGAGTAAGATAAGAGAGAGAAAAGTCAAAAAAGAAGGAAAAAGAGCATTTTTAGTAGACAAAATAATGAACATTTTTAGGGTTTCTTTTATTTGAAGTTTTAGAAGATGGAGCACTTTTGGTCTCCAGAATATGTGGGTGGTTGACTGACTTCTAAATGCCCAATCTTGTGATTGCAGCAGGGTTAGAAGTATACTTGTGAGCTGATATACTTTATATATATCCTTATATCCTGCCCAGGGGAGGAAGGGGGAAGCAGATACAAGAGGAAGGATAATGACAATCAATGAGATTTAGAAAAATAAGCAGTGAATAGCTCTTCATTTCCCGAAAAAGAACCAAAGCTCAACAACTAAAATTTTAACTTGACCCTTTCTCTATGATGAGAAAGTGACAAAGCATGTTCTGATTCACAGAAGTTTCCAGTGACAACAGTAATTGCTATTCATAGAAAAAAAATAGAGAATTATAAAAAGAAAATTTTTCGTTATTATTATTCACATTTTCAGTAGGAGAAAACCTATATAGAAAGTTAGACTAGGTAAGAATATGTAACTAATGTAATAGATGCCAATGAGCTTCTAAGTTCATTGAAATTTTATAAATTTGCCAATATTTGTCAGTGAGCTCTATCCCCCAAAGTGTCTGGTATCTCCTAAATGAAAAGTAGATTCTTGGAGGACATTTAGTTACTCCTCAGCAATTAGGGAAATAAAGAATTATGAACTATTCCAGTGGAAAGGAACCTTTAGTTTCAGCTAATCCAATGTCCTTATAATCACATTATAACTAAAACCCAGAGAAGTTAAGTAACTTGCTGGAGGCCAAACAGTATCAGTTTTAAAACTTTTCCAGTTCTTTTTCTACCTTGTCCTATGTCTAATGATATATTACAGGAGTGATTTATAAAAAGTTAGAGTTTGAAGAGGCAGTAAAGATGATCTATTTTCTCATTGTTTCCTTTCCAATGAGTAGCTGTCAAGAATTTGCTTGACCCCCTTCAATGACAAGAAATTTACTCTCAAAGATTCCAGGGCTGTTTTTACTAACACATTGAATAATTTCTGAGAGGCTTTTAACTTTTTGTTAAATATAAGGGAATTATAAAAAGTAATTAGTTGACCCATTGCCAAATCATTTTTTACCTTTTGATTAAGGTAAGAACAGAAGTGGTAAACATTATGATTAATATTATAAAATTAGAGAATCCCATGAAGCAAATCATGTTTAATAATGCATTAAAAGGACACTCATCAACTAGCAAGATTTCAGTTACTGTCCTAAAGAGCAATTGGGCACTAGAGAAAAAAGGGCAACATTAACGGGATTATTTAATGTCCCAAATTTTTCTTATTCCTATTCAGTATTACCAGTTTCTGTCTCTCTCCTAATTGAACTATGGAAGGAGCAACTGCATTGGCAATAGATCAATATCTAATTTTCAAAAGTTAATTTTTTAAGAGAAACTTGGGTTCTTTTAGGGGAAAAAGGAATAATGGTACATAATAAAAATACTGTAACTATGTTGGCAAATTTTCTATGTAGAATTCCAACAGAATCCATCAATTATAGTAAATGAACAATAAAAATGTTCAATCAAAAACTCATTTTAAGATACATTGTTAATGAACTGTATATAATGACGCTTAATCAAAACTCGACAGGATCACACAGGAGAAAAGTTCCACAGGACCTCAGAACACTATTGTTCTGAACAAAGATAACCATAAAACGAAACAATTAATAGCTTGCAGTCATGTGGCACTCTCTGGGGAAACTCACTTTCATAACAAACTCTATTGTTTTTCAAAACACAGGAATTGTATTTCATAATAGCACTGATGCATAAGCAACAAGACATCATTTTTCAGGCTTTTTTTATTTGACATGTAGATTTTCGTGTTTTTTCCACACTAAAGTATAACTAAGAAACAAAATCAGTAAGTGAAGCTGCTGACCACAAAGATGGAAAAAAATAAATTTTGCCTCTATTTTACTTCATTTACAATCTAGAAATGACCACTACCTTAAATAAAAAGTGTTCCTATAGGATATTTGTGTCAAATAAATCTGCATGGTATGTTTATCTTTTCCTGGGCTGATAGGTAACATAAGATACTTTAAAATACTGAGATACAGAGCACTCAAAGTGCAAATGAACATACAAATGAAAAGTTTAGAATAAGAAGCATAGGAGATTGTGAAAGCCACTTTGTTAAATCAAACATTTACCTAATCAGCTATGTTAACATTAGTATGTGATTTTAAATACTTGTCAACTCTCAGACCTCAATGTGCCTATCGTTAGTAACAATACTATGCATTTATATACATGCAGCCAATATATGGATCCTAAAATATAATTCTATGCCAATTTTATTGACAGAAAAATGAAATAGTTAAGATATACTTGCCAAAATCATATTGGGAAGCATGAGATCCATTTATAAAGGTTTTATCAATCATAAATCAGTGTTGCGCTATTTTACTGCTACAAATTTGGGTCAAGACCATTGGCTAAAATGCTAATATATAGTTTATTTTTCATAAATATGCATACTGAGTATTAGAGACCTATTTTCTAAATATGCAAACTAAAATGTATTCGTGTCCCCTTTCAGTTCTGGTCAAACTCAGAAATAAAGGCATAGTAAAACTATTGTATATTTCCAAGCCAATCAGTTCAATCAGAGTCCTGTGGAAGTTAGTGTCCAGCAACTCTTACTATAAATCAGGTGGCCTCTTGACCTAGCTGACAGGAAAATCATAGGTGAAAAATGGAAAAATCCTGTATTTTCCCATTAAGCTCCATAAGCAATATGGTTGCTATCAATCTCAGAATGGCTAGCCATGAAAACATTAATACTAGGTATAAGCAAGAACTTACTCAGAAAGACTCTACATTGAGAGTAGAAAGCCATGGACAAAGTCTAATCCAGTGACTCAATTTGGTCAAAAAGCAAACAAAAAGCAATCTAAACAGGAGACAGAAACCACCCCAGGTCTTCTTTCCTAATCTTCAAGTTACTGGAGTCATGTCCACTAGAGACAGGAAGCTTCATGGAATAAAAAGACTTGTAGTTGCCCTGGCTGGCATAGCTCAGTGGATTGAGCACGGGCTGCGAACCAAAGGGTCACAGGTTCGATTCCCAGTCAGGGCACATGCCTGGGTTGCGGACCAGGTCCCCAGTGGGGGCACATGAGAGGCAACCACACATTGATGTTTCTCTCCCTCTCTTTCTCCCTCCCTTCCCTTCTCTAAAAATAAATAAATAAAATCTTTTAAAAAATAAATAAAAAGACTTGTGGTTAAGATTAGAAAAACAGCATAGGGAACAAAAATACAGTATAAATCTTTGCAACAGTAGAGAAATTAGTTGTTATTCATGACTCTGGAAGAAGACAGGCCACAGGCAGAAGAGAGACACAGATGTTCCTCAATTTGTGAAGGGGTTACATCCTGATAAATACATCATGTGTTGAAAATATCATGTCAAAAATGCATTTAAACTATACTGTTGTGTATCAGGGGTTTCCCCTCATGGTCATGTGGCCAACTGGGAGCTGGGGCTCACTGCCTCTGCCCAACATCACTGATAGAGTATCGCATCACATATAGCTGGCCTGGAAAAAAATCAAAATTCAAAAAAGTATGATTCATACTGAATGCATGTTGCTTTCACACCATTGCAAAGTTGAAAAATCCTAAGTTGAACCACAGTAAGTCAGGGACCACCTGTACTTGCAGGAGCCTATGCGAGAGTATATGTGCCCTAGGGATCTTCTCCCTTCACACTACACCCAGCCGTGCTGGGTCTATAATTACACAGCTCCCAGTTTGCACAGTCTCCCAGTGACTGATGCTTGTGTGTGTAGATTCCACTAGTTTCCTTAATTACAAAATAACCACCTATGAATTAAGATGCAAAGAGTATATGAAAGTCTGTAGACGTTATGCCCCAGTTCCGAATTTCAATAACATTAAATACATGACTAAGCAGTAATTTTCAAAGGAAATTGGACATTAGGGGCCAAAATAAGGCAGGTATATTAGCTCTGCTGGTACATATTCAAGTGTTTAAATTAATTCATTGGAAAGCACCAGTATTAGAATCCAACTCCTAAAGATTTCTGGAAATGAGAAGAGTCATTGTTAAAAGAATGGCAACCTTTCCCAGTGCCAGTTTGATTCTGAATCTCATGAGTGACCAAGGGCAGTACTGGTTAATGAAGGATGATAGCCTTAACTACCAAATCAGCTTAGACTTAATTGTAAATCCCAGAAGCAAGCAAACATCGAAGAGGACAGATGTGGAGTGTCAGTTCCCATATAAGCTATTCTTATGAACTTAAAGACCCATTCATCATATCCCTCTCCCCTCCCTAGTCCAGGCTCATCTTCTGAAATATTATTCTAGTACCTCTAGAGCACTGTTATAGCCTAAATAACTCAGGATTCTGGAAAGGAACAGCTGGGAAGCAGGCAGAAGGTTATAGCTCCTGAGTCAACATAGATATCTATGTGCAACTTGAGGAATTTCCACAAAGGTGGAAATTTCGTCAGAAAAGATTAGGAGCTCTGAGAGAGATCTGATAACAGAGGAAAAAGATAGCAAATGAGAGCTTTCTCCAAGGCAGGGCTTTAAAACATTTAAGGTGCCTATAAGATGAGCTTGTCAAAATGCAGATTCTAATTAAGTGTGTTCTGGACACAGCCAGAGATTCTGCATTTCTAATAAAGTCCTAGGTAATGCTGGTGCTGCCAGTTTGCAGAGCACATTTGGAAGAATAAGTCTCTAAAGGGCAGTGGTTCTCAACCAGCAGTGATAATCATCTCCCCAGGTACATTTGGTGATATCTGGAAACATTTTTGTCTGTTGTAACTGGGGAAGTTGTACTGATATCTAGTGGGTAGTGGCCAGGGATGCTGCTAAATATTCCACAGTGCACAGGAGAGCCCACACAACAAAGGATTATCTGGCCCAAAATGTTTCAAAACCCTGCCAAAGAGAGCTCCTTCTGAAGGGTTTAACTTTTGAGTGTTTTTGCCTTAGATAATGGGTAGGGTTGTAATAAATATTTAAAAGAGAATTGTTCATAGTCTCCCTGGGTTGTTACTGCGGTGTTCTTTAATTACCCAAGCCCTTCAGTAGACTTGTATATTCCCACCCAACTTTGTTTGGTAGTATTCTGGAGGTTAGCAGAAAAAGGGAGAGTAAAGGAGGCAAGGACACTTTATAGGTAAAACCATCTCTGAGAAACTAAGAGAATAAAGCTGCAGACAGTAACAATGGGCAGTGGAGAAAAAAGAGGTTTACAACATAGAGAGTAATTCAGAAAAGGAGTATAATTACACAGCTCCCAGTTGTTCCTGTGGGTACCTGTGGCAATACTCTTTACATACAGGCTGCTCGGTTTAGCCAAGGAGCCTTTCATGCTTAAAATACACATTGTTATGGGGGAAAAATTATGATGCCTTCCCACATTTTTCCCCTGTTACCACATTCCAGTAGTCATCTAAAGGTTGCATTGTTGACCAGATTAGAAAGACATGTTACCACCCTCTAGAAGCCTACTCTCGAAGCAGACATACAGACCGGAAGACGCGACATTTCTGGAGGTCATCAGACGGCTCTGCCAGAAGATAGGGGGTCTTCTTTACCAGCCTGTGTTTCAGGTCCCAAGCCTGCTGGGCTCACTCTTGATTTATTCTGTGCATGAAACATGCATATGACTTTAATAGGTTTGTGTGTTTCATATCAAGAGATGCAGGGAGGAAAAAAAGTATATTTTAAAGTACTGTAGCTTTCACAGTGGGCACATTTGTCATAGACGTAGGTCTTATCCATAACTCATTGTGAAGTCAGCATGCTTTTGTTATCACTGCTGCTACTATTATATTCTGCAGAAAATTCTTCGAAATGGTACCCCTTTTCTACTTCTGGTTCTAATGTTCAGGAAGACAAAATAATGTTGTCTCTCTGTTGCCCTAATTGTTTTTTGGGGGTTTTTTTGTTTGTTTGTTTGTTTTGGTAGACCTATTTAAATCCATGTCAGGGCAACTTTTGTTAGGCATTGCCTTTTCCCTCCCAAGGTTGTTATAGTGTATTATTTACCCACAGTAACCAAGGGTGATGATTATTTTCAATTTCAGAACTCATCACTTCTGCTCCTTCATTTTGTAACCATTACTTTTTATTCGTTCTGTACCCTGCAGCATCTTATGAAATATAAAATATAATGAAACATTCAGACATTTGACATTCTCCTTAAGCCACAGTGTACACACGCTTTAGCTTTCATTTCATTAGTTACCTCCGCTCTCCAACGACGTTCTCAGAATCACAAAGCAGACCCACCTGCACTTGCTGGTTGGCAGTGGCAACCTATTTTCATCATCATCATCACCATCATTCTACTTCCCCTTCCACAGACAAGTATACAAAAGCCAGACTGGCTGTACTAACAGCCACTGTCATGAACCCTGCCTCATTCACTCCTGGTTCCAGGTCAGCCCTAGATGGGGGAGGAGAGATACAGACAGGACTTGGAAAGTCAAAAATGGGCGGTGACACAGTGAAGGTTCCTAGCCGTCAGGAGTTTGTAATGCATTTATGTTCTCTCTCCCAGTTCCATGCGACAACTTTTAGAATTTCCCCAGAAATGAATAATTTCATAGCAAAATTAGTGTGCATGCATATGATATTCATCAAATATAAAAATAACTGGTATAAAAATTAAAGTGGAAACTTCCTCTATTGGTGTCCTTGCAACGACCTCATAAACTGGCACTTGGAGATATTTGTTCCCATAGAGAGAGGCAAACTGGGTTCCTTCGCAGCCCATAATCTACAGGAAGTCATCCCAGGCCTCTGTAGAGATAAGGTCTTTTCTCAGAGGCAAGATGGTGTGTAAAAAAGAAGAAATATCGGGGTCCAGGGGACCCCCATGTGAAGGATCATTTCTGGTACTAAATTGTTATTTCAGCTTGAAGACCTTCAAAGGTCTCCTGCATAGGAAGGGAGAATGGACTTTTCTACTAAGATGCTAGGATCTCATCTATGATCCTGTGGGTCCTAGGCCTCACCCTTGGCTTTCAGCCACAGTACAAATGTTTGCAGAGCCTAAGCTGGTGTGCACCACTGCCCTTGTCTCACAGCTTTCTCCTGCCTTCTCAGAAAAGAAAAGTCTTACTTTATTTGCTACATTCCTGGCCCATCTGTGGGTATCAAGGATTTCCCAGTAGCGCCAACTATGCTCAGCATTTAATGTGGCACTGCCAGGTGACCTTCAAGCATTTTCTCCTTCAGGGTGGCTTGAGGTTGCCATGAAGGACTCCACAGTTGGTGTTTTTCTTCAGGACTGGCCATTCATGTAATTTAAGGCAGGATAGGATTTTAATGCTCACCCTTGTCCTTTGTAGCATCTGAATCTTCCATCATAGGATCCTTTGTTACCTGAGAGAACTCACAATTTTATAGCTCAAGCAAATTTGTTCATTATTATTTTTTTCTGGCCAGAGTTGAATGGTAACACAAAGTCTTTCTCTAGGATTTTTCAACAAGGCATCTTAAGATTCAGAAACAGTGAGGAGCTTTTTTTGACTGGGCTACAGCTGAATCAGTGAAATAAATTGAGGCCAGAGCCAAAGAGAGAGTGGAGCAAGAGTGAGAGAGCAGAGCAAGAACAAGTGGGAGAGAAAGAGGAGAGAGGGACAAGGACAGGGAGAGAAACAGAAAGAGAGAGAGAAAGTCCCCTGCCCTGTTTGAATTTCACTGTTAACCCTCCCACTGATCCTATGCAATAGCTCAAACATTCTTTCAATAAATTCCTCTTTTGCCTAAGAAGGTACTGTTGGGGTCTGTTACATGCAATAAAAAGAATCCTAAGCGAAACAGGGTCAGAAGAGACCCTCAAGTCATCTATTCTAAAAAGCCACTCAATGCCTAAATTTCCTCTACCAGGTATGACAGGGAATGCCCCTGGTGACAGGGCACCAGCTACTTCCTAAAGCAACACTTTCCACCCCATCTCTAGCCATTATTATTAAGTTATTATACTGAATTAAAGCCTTTCCCATGGTACTTTCTTCTTATCCCATGAACTACTCCTCAGACAGAACAAATATACCTTCCAATGGCAGATCTTTAACTATTCCAAGGCAGGTAAAATGACATCTCTTCCTCAAGGTGTTGACTTTTGTTTTTTCACAAGCTCCTAATATCCAATTTCTTTCTTTCTCAGATGAGGTCTTTTTAAATCCCTTCCTGATAATAGTTTTCTGACTACCCAATGTTATGGAGCCCAGAGCTAGACACTGCACACCAAATAGGATCTGAGCAGGGCAGAGCACAGAGGAACTCTCTCCTCCCTGACTCCCGGACTACACTTGCAGCCCAAGTTTGCACTCACATTGTGAACTTACTGTCGACTAACATCCCTAATTGCTTATGCTATATAGATCTGTCCCCATCCTCTCAGCCTTGTGCTTATAAAGTTGCTTTTTAGATCCAAGTGTAAGATTATATGCACTGTCCCTACAAATTTAATCTCAAATTCAGTGAATCAAAAATTGAAGAGATTATGAAAATGTTCTAGGGATGGATGATGGTGAGGATTACACAATAACATAAATGTACTTTATGCCACTGTACTGTGCACTGAAAAATGGTCAAAAGGGTAATGTTACTTATATTGTGAATATTTTACCAAAATAAAAAACTGATAAAATTTGAATATGGGGTGGATATTATGATCTCGGGAATCATTGTTAATAGTTTTCTTAGGTGTGATCAGTAGTGATAGAGTCATATTGGGGAATGTACTTTTAGGAGATACTGAATCACTTAGCAGTCAAATTTCATGAGATCTGCAACTTGCTTTCAAATGGTTAAAAAGATAGATATTTAGAAAGATAGATAAAGAAAACTGATAAAATGTTAACAGTTTTTTAACCCAAGTATTCAGTATGTAGTTTTCATTATGGTATTCTTTCAAACTTTTTATGTATGGGTTTTTTCTTATTAAAAAGTTACAGAAAATTCAACCCAGAATCTTAGTTTGTTAAGATGCTCACTAACCTTTCAGTCCCACTACCTTCAGTCCTGTATCTCAGGTAGTAGGAACAGACTGACAATGGCCTGAACTGCTGTTGGTTTTTTCATCTTCCTTGCCTGAGAATCCTCCTTCCTCACCCCTTCCTCAGCTTCACACCCACTCCCACAGCCCTCCTTAGGGAAACTCCCAAACCCCAGGCTTCTGTGCCAAGTCCTTGTATTTATCATCCTCTATGATAACTTTCTGTGTAACTCAGATATTTGCCACCCAAAAGTCCACAAGCCCTCAATGCCTCTGGATCATCACTTTCTCCTTTAATCCCTAAATCAGACGGCTCACAAAGTAAGCTGCAGGCAGTCTCTCTCCTAGTTATTTGCTTTCATTTCCAACGGGTTGATATTCCTGCCACTCACTCATTTTCTGCTCCTTTTCACCATCCTCCTAGAGCTACCCCTTCTCTTTCCAGCACTTTACCCCATAACAGACATTTCCCTTTCTCCTGCACTCTTCCAGCTTACCAGGAATATAGGGCTGTTTTATATAACATGCTTTTCAAAATAACTCATTAATAATGGGGGAATAATTGCAGCCCATGGCAGGAAGTATAACAACACTACACTCATGTCCCTTAACACTTCATCAATGGGAACTTCGTTGGCCCTTTCTCTCCCAAGAGCCCCACCTGCTGCCTGCTGGGCTCCCATGTTGGGCTCTACCTCCAAAACTCTTCCCACTGCTCTCTCTACTTTATTCTGATTCCTGGGAACCAATATGAAAACCCCAAATACCTGACATTATGTTTTCTGGGTCCATTTCTCTTTTCTGTCCAAACCTTTCCCATTATACTACCCCCAATAAACCTTGTGTTTTAGAATTTAAAAAAGCCTGTTCTAGCATTTTCTTAAGTATTTTTCCTTAAGGATTTTTCTTAAGGATTTTCCTCCTAAAAGAAACACTGCTGGTTCAAACCTTCCCCAGCACTAATTTGTTACCTCCACTATAAAATGAGAAGATCTCTGAGGGCTGGAACTCTTGCTTGAATCACCTGCACCCAGCACAGTGATGGATGCATGATAGATTCTCAGTGAATGTTTGATAAGGAAGGGAGGAAGGAAGCAGAAAAAATATAGGATTGCAGGAACTTTTCCTGCACTTCTGAATTGCATGGTGAAACTTTGAAATCTTCCAGTGAACTCTTTGGGATGTTTCTGCTTTATGCTATGTGTCTTACAGGGGTAGGACCCAGTGGGGGTGGGCAGTGCAGTCCAGTGCTGCCTGTGACTGGAGATGGGGGCAATTCTAATTCTATAGTGGATAGTATTTGGAGTCCTGCTTGTCCACACATGTAACCTACATTCTCTAATATTTGTTTTATTAACAATGAAGTTGATATTTTAGCTACATTCTAATAAATATCAATTTTATTAGGTAATAAATTTGATACTTTGGTGACATTCTCTAATATCACTATGATCACTGTAATAAATTAGATATTCTGGTCTTTAAAAAAAACTTGCTCTTCAGCAAACAGCCTTCCACTAGACTAAGAATCAAATCCAAATTCTGTTCCCTGCTACAGTCCACATGATCAAGACTTGTCTTTGTCTCCAACTGAATCTCCATCTACTCTGCCCTCTCTCACCTCACTGTAGCTCCAAACCCTCTTTCTGTTCCAGAGCCCTCACCAAGCTCATTTGTGCTCTAGACCTTTGCATGTGTTCCTCCTTCAGCTGTTCCCGATGCCCAGCCCCAGATGACTTCCTGTCTTGGGGTCTCAGCTCAAAAGCTACTGCCCCAGAAGAGTCTTTCATGAACACCCAAGCCTCACTCCACACCTTGTGACTTTTTTTTAGTCACATCGTTCTATTTTATTTTCTGTGTCACACATATCATGACCTAAAATTATCTTTTGTGTATTTAATAACTCACTTCTTAGTTTCTACTCCTTGTTCACACCAATGAGATGTCAGCTCCATGAGAGCAGAAATTTTTTCATATCCACTTCTGTATTTCCTACACTAGAACAGTACCTGGCGCATAGAAGGCACTTAATAAATACTTCTAAGGTGAATTTAGAAATAAATGGATCAAATAATACTACAAGTGTTTGCATAATGTACTCATAGTTTAAGGTATTAGGAATTCCAGGAACAACTTTGAAGAACTATGTCAGTGTGTCTGCTTTAGAAACAACTTATTTACATATTTAGAAACAACTTATTTACATAGTAACAACTAGAGAAGTCAAACTGATGGAAACAACATGATTGCCAGGGCCGGGGAGAGACTAAAATGGGGAGTTGTTTTTTAGTGAGCATAGAGTTTCAGTTTTGCAAGATGAGAAAGTTCTGGTGATTGTTTCACAGCAATGTGAGTATACTTATCGCTACTAAACAGTAAACTTCAAAATGGTTAGGATGGTAAATTTTATGTCTATTTTATCACAATTAAAAAGGCAAGTAAATTGCTTATAATTCCAGGCAACATTCCCTAAAACTGCTACTTTCCTACCATTTGCAGCATTTCATTTTTTGTTTTCCCTTTAATCTCTAGGAAGTAAATGACTCTCACAGTCCACCAGGGACATGTCTGATTTCAGAAGCCTCCTTCCCTCTACTTGTGCCATTATTTTAACAGTGGAATGCACTGTTTCACTTTGGGGTCATCTATCACACTTTGGATTAGATTAACCTGTTTGATCATTGCTTCTTGGTTCTCCATTCCCCTTCGATTCCTTTATTCCTCTGTGGAGCCTCACTCGGCCTCTCTGAGCACATGGGCAAACAGCCTTCCTATTTGCATCCCACATCCACCCACAGCCAAACCTTCTCCCAAGCCGCACTCTAAATGCAAAACATCCTCCCCATCTACACTCATCTACTCTTCTCCCTCCCTTTACTTAAAGGGCTCATAAAAACCCACTTTTCATAAAGCCTTTCTAGAACAATAAACACTGTGTATTTATAGTTTATTTTCCAACGTCTTCCAAAAAAGAATTTGTGGCATATATACTCAGCTGGGAGAAAAATTGTTTTTCTTAAATACAAGACAAATTGTATCACACTACGTACTATAGTTATCTCCCTGACTTAAGTAACTTAAATTTTTCAGTTAATTATATTATTAATATCAATTTGCTTATTACCAGTACCACTATAATACCAAATTAAATATTTTAGGAGACACCGTGGAATAATAAATACCACTTATGAATATTTGCAATGTGTTAATAAGCACTTATAGTAGGTATTTTATAAAGTATCCAATTTTCACAATAATCTTTCAAATTTGGGGAAAATTATTAAAAAGATTAATTATATATTTCTCAATCTAAAAAATGAGAACTAAAACTTTATTCATATTTAAAATACAAGTTAATACTAGTTTTTAGCTTAGACTTCTGAAAAACAGGACTTCTGTCTTGCTCATCATTATGTTTAGCATCTAACACATAATAAACATATATATGGTGGATAAATGAATAGACATGTGAGGAAAGTTGCTTGAGGTTGTATAAAAGATAAATTCTAAAATTTGAATTAATTCAGCCCTCTAAGATATCAAAGGTAATGTTTTTTTTTTTCCTTTTTCTTTTTTTTTTTCCAGAACTAAATGACATCCTGGTCCTTTCCATTATCGAATTAATTACTGCTTTTACCCAATTTTACATTACTATTACTAAATACTTTAATTTTACAGATTCTAGGTTGAGTTTAATGACTCAAAACAACAGACCTACAAGATAGGTAAGCTTCCAAAAGGTGGCAGTAGCATATCAGTCACATGACCCAGGCTATTAGGCTTTAAAGTACTGGCTAATTTCATTGACATCAAGAAAAGTGAACATTTTCTTCTTTTTGTTCCAAAATAATATATTATAAAAATAGTTGAACTTAAACAATGTTCACTATACAGCAGAAAACATTTTAGATACACTTTGAAAGAAAAAGAAATGTAAGGTGCACTGAAGAGCTTTCTCACTATTTCTTCCCTCTTCAGAAAGTCAGAATCACTTCCCAGCAGTTTCTTCTCCAATGTGAAGCTTATTCTAACAAAGTTTCCCCAGCTGCTTGTTTGTTAGAAGTCTTAGTTTCCTCTTTTTGTCAGCTTAGTCACCTTTTCTACACTTTGCATACTAATGAAAGAGACACCCCCTGTTTACCTTTTCAACTTCCTTTCAGTTATCTTTGTTCATTTGTTTGTTTTTGTATACTGCAGAATCAGAACAGGAGAAATAGCAGCATAGTAGCATGAAGTTGTTGAGAGACTGTTTTTACCCAATTAGAAGAAAGTATTTCCACTTCACTTGCATTGATTTTCTTCATCCCACCTGTCAGGGTTCTGTCTCCCCAACCCACAGTGAACACAGCTCACTGAAAGCATGTAGGGGAAACATCTTGAGTGAGGGCCAAGGCACAGTTCCATACTGGAAGGGATATTGGAAGTTCAATGGAGTAAGCTTATTTATTGAGCCAGGTTCAAGGTCCATTACAGAAATGGAACAGGAAAAGTAAGTGTCAACAAAGACCCAGAGGAAAGAAAGACTGTGTCACTTTTAAGAAGCTGGAAATAGTTCAGATTATCTGGATGAACAGAAGATATCGATCAGCACCTACTAGTCCACAGGCCCTTATCAGTGAAATTTCCTTGCCTACAGTCTCTGGCTGCCTAGTCAGCAATGTTTTGTATCATACAAACCCTTAACCACTGTTGATCAGAGCTGGTCAAACCAGATGTGGCTCTATCTCCATAATAGCCAAATCTGCCTGCTGGCAAATGACAGATGACCCATGGCTTGATATGGACAATTAACTGAACCAATAAGTTTCCTTTCTCAGAAATTTGAACTAAGAACTCTAGAAAATGAACAAGATATGAGTAAGAATTAAAACTGATATGTATGTGATGGGAGATATACACAGTAAAATTATGAAGAAGCATTATTAGTAAGGATATTATTAGTAAGGACATTATTAGTAAGGGTAAAGGTTAATTAAGAGAGAAAAAATGTAACAGATGTGCAAAGAACACAAAGCATGTTCCTCTAAGCACTTCCTTAAAATACAATTTTATTTTAAAAAATTAACCTAGCTGGTATGGTTCAGTGGATTGAGTGCCAGCCTGCGAACCAAAGGATTTGCAAGTTTGATTCCCAGTTAGAGCACATGCCTGGGTTGCAGGCCAGGTCCTCAGTAGGGGGCACATGAAAGGCAACCACACACTGATGTTTCTTTCCCTCTCTTTCGCCCTCTCTTCAGTTCTTTCAAATTAATTAATTAATCAATTAATTAAATAAAATTTAAAATATATATATATTTTTAAAAATCTATCCCACAACTTTACCCTCATAAGCATTAAGAACAAGGCTGTGTGGTTAACCTGACCATGGTCTACTTCACCATCTTTGTCTTTTCTTTTTTTTTTATCTCTTTGTTCTTTTTTTTTATAATTACTTTATTGTTGTTCAATTACAGTTATTTGCATCCTCTCCCCTCCCTTCCTCCCTTCCCCTCCAACCCCACTTCCCCACCCAGCCTCCC
>PVJI01007929.1:23958-74735 GCA_004026765.1 Micronycteris hirsuta
TTTCAATGTCTCTGGTTATGTTTTGCTTGCTTTCTGCTTTTGTTGATTATGATCCAGTTAAAGGTGAGATCATATGGTATTTGTCCCTCACTGCCTGGCTTACTTAGCATAATGCTCTCCAGTTCCATCCATGCTATTGCAAAGGGTATAAGCTCCTTCTTCCTTTCTGCTGCGTAGAATTCCATTGTGTAAATGTACCATAGTTTCTTGATCCATTCATTTGTAGATGGGCACTTGGGTTGTTTCCAGCACTTGGCTATTCATTGCCATTATAGCAGTACTCTCAAAGTGCATTTGCATTTCTCTTCTCATTCCATGGTCCAAAGGAGCCCATTTCACAGATTATAAAACTGAACACTAAATGATTTAGTGACTGGTCCAAGTGAATTTTTGGTGACCCTTCATTAAAACTTACTTATTTCACTCCTTTAGAAATGTTATTTGCTTCAATGTGCCATGAATGAATTGCAGATTATTCATTAAAAGCAATCAGATCCTACATTTACATTGGTCAAAGATTTTTCACAGCTATTCCCTGCTTTTCATCCAGATTTCAGTTGCATACTATAAATTATTTATATATCTAAAAGTATGGAATATTTTTAATATGTGTTTAATGGCTTTTAGTGTAGGCCACTATGCTGATGCTGCCCATCCACTGAGCTTAGTGCAAATGACATTATTAAATGGTACTGGCAGCATAAAACTACATTCTTAAAATTGTGTGCTTCGGAATATTTTATTTTAATAAAGCTTTTGCAATAGAAACCTTCCCCACCCATGTTCTTTCTCATTAAAAAGAATTGCTCTAGGCCTGCAAATGAAGGCCAATTGAAAAATTAATCATGATTGCTACAGTAGTGACAAAATTGCTTTGAAATGTGCTTAACTGAATATCCTTTCATATAAACATCAAGAACTACAAGTGTGATAGAAAGAGGAGAAATCTAAGTACATATCCAGGTAAATTTCAAAATGGCAAAGGGTTAATTTGTAAAATTTTGTTAATTGCTCTATTTCATCTCCATTTGTTGCCATGGAAATACATACATAGCTAAAACACATATGCATGTGAACATACTGATGTTCATAGTATTTGTTGTACTTACACATTTATCTACATTCTCATTTTATTCAATACATATGGAATATTCCTCAGGATTCTCATTGCTGTTGCTATCAGATGCCTGTGAAAAAGCAAAGTAATACATGCAATGGATAAACCATAGTGAATCTTTTAAAACATAGCATATTCCACAAAACCCAGATTTTTAAAATAAGCATATGTTTGTATGTAACGTGAGATTGCAAATATTGTTTTATTCAAATAACCTAATCAGAGAAAGTCTTTGTGAGAGGTGGGATTTGGGTTACAGCATCTGTGTTTTCCAGGTGCATCCTTCCTGCACTTGAAGGTAACAAATAGGTGTAAAAGACATCCAGGCCCCTTCACTGCCCACATTATGAGTTCTTTGTCATTGTGCAGGAGGTGCATTAGCATGGCACTGTGGCTACAGGACTATGGGGGAATTACTGCATTACAGCTTTGGCCGGCGCTCTGGAGGCAGGAAGCTAATGGATAACATAATATGTTTTTAAATTTCCAAAACTTCATTAGCATTAAAAATCCTAAAGGGAGAAAGTTCTGATGAAGAACCACCCTTGTCCCTTCAGTTGTTCCTCTGGACTTTCAAGGAAGCTGCTGGCCTCTCCTATGAGCACTTTTCAGTTCTCAGGAATCTGGGTGATAGAGCAATTTGAGTTATTGCTGTTCAAGGAAAACCTGGCTAGTGCAGCCCAGCCAACCAAGCCAAAGATTGTTTTCCTGATACAGCCTGAGAATTCAGAAATATTTTAACCCATGATTGCTGATAACCATTTACATGCCTCTTACTTGGGGGTCAGTAATGATTATTAGTTGGAGACTTAATTTCATTTTTCTTAACACTAAAGCCTTCTGGCTATGGAGGTGAGAGTTGGGGAAGAAGGCAGGGTGGAGGACGGCTTATTCTAAAAGCTAGAGAAAATGTGTAAGACAATGTTAGTCAAGTGTCTCTCTCTGTCTCTGTCTCTGTCTCTGTCTCTCTCTCCCTCCATCTCCCTCCCTCTCCCTCCCTCTCCCTCTCTCTCCCTCTCCTTCCCCCTCCCATCTCTCATCAGTTCTCATAGAATCTAAGGCTTCTAAGAATGTTAATTTTTAAAGCATTAAATTTTAATTCCACATATTAATTCCCAAACTGTCCCCCTCTTGGAACATTGTGCCAAGTGACACTCCTGCCAGGGAGTCTGAGGGAGTCTGCCTCCCAGCAACCTCCCCAGCCCTGTAATAGGCTTTCTCCGCCTTTGTCCCTTTAATAAATGTATTTATATTTTAAATAGAGTCCATTTTGCCATTGGCTTAAATTATCCTATTTGTAAATCTAACCTTTTAGCGTTTATATTCATATATTTCACAACAGTAAATCAATATTGCATTCTTAGGATAAAATCTACAGGATAGAGACAAATGATTCTGTGAATACCCTGCCCCTGTCAGTTTGATCTCCTCTAATTTAAGATTTCAACATCTATGTTAATTAGGGAGATTGGTATCTGCCCATCTTCAGTAGCTGAGAACACAGAACACCCAGTGCCTGGAACACTTGGGGCCAAACATTTCTTAGCTATTAGGTGTACAGTGTGGTGTAGAAAAAATGAGGGAGAGTGTTTCATATGGTCAATAAATTACAGGGACTTATAATGCATGTTAGTATGCCATAGATCCCAAGATGTCCTATGCTAAAGAACTCTGTTAAGATTTGTTTTACTCATGGTTTATTAAATTTATTTGGCTAAATATACAGAATACTATCTATATAGAATAACTGCTAAACTCTGACAGGACATTTGAGTGTTTTGTTTAACACTTGGAAGAGTATAGTTTTCTTTCTATTCTATGTTTGGCATAAGTTTTATGTTACCTTCACAAAATTAAACCATCTTTTTCTGCTCTCTAAAATGGTTTAAATGGAAACCATGTAATTTTTTCCTTGAAAGTTTGAAAAAAATATGCTTCTATGAAATCTAGTCCCAGTGATTTTTACTGAATTTTTTAAAAAATTGTATTGATATATTTTGGTTTTCTATTCCTCATTGGTAATTTTAGAAAATATTTTTAAAAGAGTATCTACATCATTAAGATTTTAATATTAATAAGAAAATTTTGTATATATGATGTTTTTTAAAAATGCCTTTGTCACTTCTTTGCTATTCACTTTTATTTACAATATTGTATTTTCTCTCCTTTTTTATTAGATTTTCCAAAAAAATTTTTTTAAAGATTTTATTTATTTATTTTCAGAGAGAGGAGAAGGGAGGGAGAAAGAGCAATGTATGGTTGCCTCTCACATGGCCTCCACCGGGGACCTGGCCCGCAACCCAGGCATGTACCCTGACTGGGAATCGAACCGGGACCCTCTGGTTCCCAGTCCACGCTCAATCCACTGAGCTACACCAGCCGTGCTCCAAAATGTTTTATTATATTTCCTTCTCTATGATTTTTAATTTATTTAATTATCACTACTTAAGCTTATCCATTGTCATTCTTTTGTTTTTGAATGCTGAAAAGTCTTTCCTTATTGGTTAATTAATATAACTTTAAGGCTCTGGATTTGCTTTTGAGTGACTCTTTGCCAATGTTTTATAAATTTTGGCTTCACATTTTACTTCATTTGAAATTTAATATTGCTACTCATAATTTGTGTTTGTTTGATTTTCCTTACATTTCAGATCCATGATTCTCAAATGTGGTCTAGGGACTTCCAGGAGTCCCTGAGACCCTTTCAGAAAGCTCTTGAGGTTGATATTTTCAGAATACTGTGTTTTGCCATGAATAATGTATACTTTTTTGCCCAAATTTTTTAGGGAAAATAAGGATGCGCATCACACATGAGAATAATGATTACATATCATGGGTATAATAATGGGTATAATAGTCCTGTGTATAGTACACACCAACACATGGGTGATATATACAAGACAAAGTACAGTAATTCTAAGAAGCCGCTTGCCTCTTCACTCCCGTTCTCTCAGGAGTGTAGAGTGGGACTTCCCAGTCTACGTGGCACATGGCTCTCATGCATGCCTTTGTCACACCCTCATGGTTCATTGTATGTGTTCTTATACGTCTTTGTGTTTTATAAATTCTTCAGTTTCTGTAATCTTCTGGAAGAAAACAGAGAAGAAAGTCACCATGACCTTGAGTTAGGCCAAGATTTCTTAGATAGAATGCAAAAGTATGAACCATAAATTTTAAAAAATTGATAAAATAGACTTCACCAATATTTAAAACTTGAGCTCTTTGAAGGATACTTATTTTAAAAAAGAAAGAAAGAAAAGTCAAGCCACAGAGTAGAAGAAAATATTTGTAAAGCACACATCTGGTAAAGGGCTGGGACCCAGAAGATATAAAGAACTCCAAAGATTCAATAATAAGAAGACAGACCAAAGGACAAAAGATTTGAACAGACATAGTACTGAAGAAGACATACAGATTGCAAATAAGCACTAAATATTTCCACCACATCCTTAATCATTAAGGAAATGCAAATTAAAATGACAATAAGATAATACTGCACATCTATTAGAATAGCTAAAATAAATTTTTAAAAAACAGACACTATCAAGTCCTGGTAAGAATGCCAACTGGAACACTCATCTATAGCAAAAATGCAAAACCGTTTAATCATTTTGGGAACTGGTTTTTATAAAGTTATAATTTCTTATAAAGTTAAGTATACACTTAACTATGATACAGCAATCCCACTCCGGGTCTTTACCCAGAGAAATGGAGACATATGTCCACACAAAACCCAGACATAAATGTTCATCACACTCTATTTGTGATAACTAAGGACTGGAAAACCCCAAACATCCATTGATGGGTGAATAGACTTTAAAAAATCATGGTGCGCTATACAATGGAATATTACTAAATGATAAAATGAACCAAACTACTGATAAATGTAACAACATAAATTAATCTTAAAAGCATTATGCTAAGTGAAAGAACCCGGATTCCATAGCCTATATCAGCAATGTTTAACTGGGGCGCTGCATGACTTTTTAATATATGCAACACCTGACTATTTAGTCAGAGGCACTGACCTCTTTTCCCTTAGACTGTCAAAACAAAAACAAAAAAACAGCCAACACAACAATTGCCATTTGGTGTGAATAAGTCATAATTATACTTATTTTTTGTTAGATCGGCAAAAAGCATATTTTTTGGTGTGATACAGAATTTTAGTAATTAGTTTATGTGTGCCATGAGATGGAAAAGGTTGAAAATCTAGGGCCTATATAATAATTATGGTTCTAGTATATGATTTTTGCAAAAACTAAATCTCCAGGGTCAGATGAAATATCCTATATCCTGATTGTGGTGATGGTTATAGAACTGAATAGATTTGTCCAAATTCATAGGATTGTATACCTAATAGGTAAATTTCACTATATATAGATCAATCAACTTGACTTAATTTGTAACACAATCTATGTATGTTGAACAAGATTTGGTGTAGTAAACCTAGAATGGACTCACTGCACAATCCATACCAATATAGTTATGCCTCCGAAATTCTTCCTTTTCTTAGTTTTCTCTTTAAAATATTTTCAGGGTCTCAACCTATAGATTTAGAAGAGGATAGTGATTTCTCTTGGCCCTGAAAAAAAGCAATAAGCAGCCCCACAGAGGAAATATATGGAGGCTTATTTGTCATGAAATCTTAAGACTGAAATAAAACCTAGCAGAACCCAATATCTATTCTTCTATCATGAAGTCTTTTCTTAAAGATAAGAAGTTATCTTATAAAGAAAGGTAAGAAGGCAATTTTGTTTCTCTCTTCTCTGCTATCTGCTACTTGGAATTGCAAGAGAGAAAGGAAAAGATGTAAAGACTGAGGAAATACATTGATAATACTAAAAACCCACATTCACATTTACTCTACATGTTACAAAGTGATTTTTATAACTCACTGTATTTTATCTTCTCAGAAGCACTGTGAGGCAGATATTATTATCTTCCTTTTACAAATTAGGAGTCATTCATTTATTTCCCTAAAAATGAAGCTCAGAACTGGCTCAAGTTTATACAACTAGTAATTATCTGCTGAAACCTCATATTCAGAACTTCTAGCTCCAAATCGTATATTATCTCCACCAAGATATGCTGGAGAGAGAAGCAGCAAAGAGGAAGGTAGAGTAGGAGAGAAAGGGAAAAGGAAGATGCATGTACAGAAAGGGGACTTCCTCACGTCTAAGGAGCAGAATTAGTCTGTCCTGGCCTTCCCTGCATGTCAGACTGCTGTACTGCACACATGATTTTAGTATCATTATTGTCCAACCCTCACTCTAGGCTTTATAGTCACACCCTCATTAACTTCTCCTCCTAGGCTTCACTTTCCCAACTCTTGGCATCTGTGTCTTATCTCTGAACCTTCCCTACATTGTCTTTATTTCCTCTCAAGTATAGAAGCCAGAGCTGGATGACATCTTTCAGATCAGTTTTACCTTCTATCTGCCAATTTCTTCTTCAGATAAAGAAGTCTGTCAACAGATTGAAACATGATGTAACGTACATCAGTTTTAAATAAACTACATTTCAGGTAATGAGACATATACCTTGGGACCAGTGTTTTCTTTAGCTGGTTTTATATTAGCTGTTTCTCCTTTTACTAGTACCACCTGATAATTAGACACTAAAGGAGAAAAATAAATTATATTGATTCTTAACAATACTATAAATCCCCATTTCTCAGATTGCCTTTCCTCTAGGGATATCATTTTCCATTTTAGACAACAGTGAATCTTAACGAAAGTTAAGTCAAAACTTTCCATCAAATTATGATGGGAAAAAATAGCTATCAATTTCTGGTGACTCTCATTTGTTACCACTCACAAACAAGAGGTAATATTAATTGATAATTTACCATGTACTACTCAGCATGTACTTCATGTTCATCATGTCCTCAGTCCCCACAGCCTTAGAAAGTGGATATTGTAACTTCCGTTATGAAGATGAAGAACAACAATGTAGGTCACTTAACTCTAAAGCTTTTGGCCTCTATGTCACACCCCCAGAATACTGGCAGTACACTATACTGCCTAACCAACAGAGAGCAAGATGTTATAGTAAGGAAAAGGAGAAAGTATGTTTTTTAACTTTCTAGAATAAATAATACTAACTTTATAAATAAAAGTAGAAAAGAATGAAAATAGAAAATTTTTCCTTGGAGTATTGATAACAAAACTGATCAGCGTATTTGGGTTTGATAATCTTACCAGGTTAGTGCCTTCATCATCCTGTTTTTGCTGTCCTCCTCGTAACCAGGAGAGCGGGGACCCATATTTATGTCTCAGTTAACCAGAGCACAGTACAGTCAGCCTGGCTATTTTAATGAACTTTGATTGCTAAATGGTGGTTCAGCTCAGTCACTAAACAATCTAATTAATACAAGAGAGTGAGTAGCAGACTGAATGTGCTATGGCTGATTTCATCCCTGCCTGTTGATTTTTTTGGTAATTGACCTGATCCACCATTTAGCTAACCCACTTGGTTGTTAAGATACCTGCAATGCTGTGTATGGTGTTCTAGCTATTTCAGTAATATAATTATGGCCTTGAAATTCCTCTTCCTCGAGGAAGAACCATCCCTGGGATGATAGCAAATATATATTAGGTCTATCTGATTTTTTAAGTGCATGCATTTTCTAATACTGGATTCTATACTTAAAATACATATAATCTTTATCTTTTATCTCCAATATGGAAAATATATAACAATAAATTAAAAAACCTCAAAAAGTGATTACTTCGTACACTAGAGCCTTTTGAATTGTCACACTGACAGCTACCAAGAAGTATTTGTTATCATTAACTAATAGTTCATAAGGTTTTACCTGTTACTTTCACATAAAACATTCTAGCTTTACCATTTTCTTTTACTTTTTAATTTTTCTTATATTTTTTCCACTACTGTTTACCCCCTTATATCCTCTTCCACCTCCACCCACCCCCACAATCACCACGCTGTTGTCCTTGTCCATTTATTCTTTTTTTCATTCGATCCCTCCACCTTCTAACCCCCGCCCAGAGCTGCCAACCTGCTCTCTCTGTATCCATGAGTCTGTCCCTGTGAACAAATCTCCATTGCCGTAAGCCTATCTATTTAAGTTTCTGTGCAAACAAAGGAAATTTATTAAAAACAATTAAAAAGAGTGACTAATGATGTGACTAACAAAATTACATGATTTTAATGGAAAGTCCACTGGTCTACGTTCAGGAAACCTAGATTATAATTCCAACTACATCATAGATTTATTTTTTAACTTTATTTTTATTGTTGACACTATTACAGATGTCCTCAACACCCCCTCCCCCTTGTCTGCCTCTACCCAGTCCCCACACTTTCTTCCCTCTGTCCATCAGCATACTGTTATCAGTGTATACAGGTCAGAGGGGAGGGGCAATGGGGGGCAGGATGAAGGAAGGTGAAGGGATTAGCCATAGGGTATATATGTGTAACCCATAGACACAGCCATCATAGATTTAATGAACTCACAGAAGCCAGAGTCAGAGGAAAAGATATTTTAAAGACTTTTTAGTTCATACCCTCCAAGGAGAAATTCTGAGGCTCAGAGAAATTAATTGTCATATCTCCTGTTTTTATCCCTGTAAAACCTCCCCATCTACAGGTCTAAGGATTTTTTTTTTAAATCTTTAAAAATAGAAAATACATTTTACAACTAATTAGATTATGGAAATCTCTTGTATCTTGATTACTACATGTGAATCTTCAAAGCACAGTATGATTAACATTATATAATGTTAGCTTTTAAATTTTGAAATATGAATGCAAACCCAATTTGTAAAGATTTCTTGATAATGGTTATAACAAACCATTAAATTTTGACCCATACACTTTCATTACATATTCCACTGATTTTTTGTGGTCTAATATTACTTTTTAGTGTTAATAGCCAAATAAGATGGATCGAGTTAGTGGAGTGGAGGCGGGTGGAGAGTATAATGTGTGAATTCATGGATTTATGTCCTGCTATCAATTATGTATTCATTCCTTCACCTAATTGTTCAATACATATTGATTGACTGCCCATAGACTCTGGGATACAGAAATAAACGAGACATGGCTACCTCCAGACCCTACAGTTCAGGAAGAGACAGACGTGTTAACCTAGGATTACAGTGCAGAACCGGATGTGCTGTGAGCAAGATAAGAACAAGGTATGACATGCACAGGGGACAATGCCAATACAAGCTGCTTAGGAAAGGACAGACTTCCAGGAGACAACACCTGGGCTTAAAGACTTAAAGGATTAATAATAACAATAGTAATAGATACTATTTTATTGAGGCTCTTAACATGCCAGATGCTATTCTAAGCACTTTACATCTATTAATTTATTTAATACTCACAACAACTTTGAGGTAGGTCCCGTTGTAACCATTTTATACTTGAAACAACCAAGATTCAAGGCCATAGGGTTATAAAGTGGCAGAACTTGACTGTGAACTCAAACAGGCTTGGGGTTTTGGTGAAGAAAGGGGAGTGAGAGGGAACAAGATAGAATGAGATAAGGTCACAGACTTCAGCAACAGTAAATCATAGAAGCTTTGTGAGACATATGAACAACTGTGAATTTCTCCCAGAGGCTAATTGTGCAAGGCTCTTCGGGGCATCAAAAGTATGACTCAAGCACATTCACTCTTACTTCCATCACAATGCTACTAGATTATATCCCTGCTCTTTAATTCTCTCCCATCCTTTAGAATTTATCTACTCTGTGATATTTTCATTCCATAAATCCCATTCACTGTCCAACCCTTCCAGCACAAATAGCCCTTATCTCATAATTCAATTATTCTGTCTGGTATTATGTACTAATTTTTCTCATGTATGTATCCAGTCACCCCTTGTAGGTCACATACTCTGAAAGGCTAGAAAGCATGTTCTATTCCCCTTCTGGAGGCCCACAGCATCTAGTTCAGTTAGTGAGCATCTAGAAGTTACTCATAAAATAAAACTTACTTTAGAATAAAAACTGATAAATTGATAAACTTTAGGACCAGAGCAATCAATTATTACTCTTGCTCAAAACAGAGATTTCCCAACCTCTCTATCCAGTGATTATGAGTGCTTGTTGAATAATGAAGAGATTTAAATCTCAACAATAGATAATTGTAACTTGCTTGGCAAATGCCCAAACTGCTGCCCAGATTAATGGGGTGAAGAAAGATAAAATAATAAGAATAAATCACAACACAGATATTAGTTCTCACTGATTTTCTAATATCCTACTTTATAACTAGTATTATTTTCAAGATAATCATCATATTTTAAGATTAGAAATTCTCTTCAGTGTTTATGTTGTTCCCCTACACCATCTGAATTCACCACTACTATTAAGGCAGGATTTAATTTTTAAATTAGCCTTGACAATTGAGAGACTATTTTTAAAGATCCCCCAAGTAGGAAATTCCATATCCTTCCAAAGTCATTAATCCCACTCAGCCATTTCTCCCCTATGTTTAATCTGAATCCCACACGTTGCAGTAGGGGCCCATTTCCTCTTCTTTTGACCCCTGCTGTGTAAACGGAGAATAGTGGATTACCATCAATTATGACTAAACCATTCTTAAAAAAAGAAAAGTGCTATTAATAACCCAGGCTTCTCATGCTTAGGTGAATAATCATTGTTATTTTAACCTGTATTCATAGATCTTATTTTCTAATTATTTTTTATCTTTCTAAACTCTTTCCAAGTCCTCTACATTCTCTAGTGCAGAATCTAAAGCTTAAAAATGGGGCCTAGGGACTCTGGCTGCTTGCTAGTCATAGACCTAACTAGCAGATGACTTCATGGTTTCTGATTTCTTCACTTCTATTCCTGCTTCTTATTATGGTGCCTCCACCCCTCCCTTACTAGGATACTTTAATGGTTCATTGCTTGATAATCACCCCTAAAATGTCCACCAGAAAGACTGAGGAAGATTATACGCCAAGGATTCTCTTTTAGTAATTATTGCTCTGACACTTAATGGAAAGTCTCTGTGAATCTTTCCCCATTTGTCTGTATCAGTAAGGAATCTACATTAATAATGCTGATTCTATCCTCTAATACCTAAATCATTATGAACAGCAAATTTAGTACGGTTTTCTCTTTTTCTAAATTACCGACCCCTTTGTCCTGACCACCCGTCCTCTAAATTGACATTTCCATAACCACGCTCTGTTTGGTTCTCTATCCAGTTAGCCTCCATGTATAATCTGATTCCCTAATGGACTAATGAGTGTATATTGTTACATTATTATATACTATAAATATATATTAGATTTTCTACAGAATGTACTTTTAAACATGTTCAAGTCAAAATAGACTGCGAGTCTTCCAAATCTCCCTTTCAAGGTCATGATGAATAGGTTTAACAAGGCTTTTTTCTCCAAGTACTCAGTAATCTGTCTAAGCTAAAAAGAAAAAAACAAAAAGGAAAAGAAACCCGCAAAGCTTTAGGTCACCCTTTTTGGACCTGAGAAATTGGATTAGCCTATTGTCTGTTAGGGCTGTCCTAACAACGTGCCACAGATTGGGTGACTTAAACAGAAGTTTATTTTCTCATTTGCTGTGGAGGCTAGAAGTCCAAGATCAAGGTGTAGGCAGAGTTGATTTCATCTGAGGCCTCCCTCTTTGGCTTGTGGACAACTGGCTTTTCTGTGTCTTCACTAGTTGCCTGTCTGTGTCCTAATCTCTTCTCAGTAGTACACAAATCATATTGGATTAGGGCCCACCCCAATGACCTCATTTAATCTTAATTGCCTCTTTAAAGTATTAGGACTTTAACACATGAGTTTGGGGGCAGCACAGTTCAGCCCATAACATCCTTCTTCCTCCATTAAGTATCATATTGACAATTTGCTAAAAATCCTTTTCTGCCTTGCTTTATTTTTTCTCAAGTCCTAATTTAGATTTTTGTCATTCTAGAAACCTCACTAATTCTCTATATTTCTTTCTAAAAATCTCTTTGACTTTTTTTAAAAAATGACAGTAAAGCAGCTCATCAATTTAGTCAAATAGGGCAATTCACTGAGGAAAAAAAACACCTGCATGTTTAGTGGAGCTGATTGGTCTACATTGTCAAGCTCACTTATGCCAGTAACTTTAAATATAGCCTTTCTAATATTCCAAATTAGTTCCATTTCAAATGTAGTTTGGTGTTCAGGAACTTCTTTTTTGTTTCCACCTTTCATTATGTTTTATGTTATTTTTCAAAACGATGCTTAGCTCTTTTGGACTGCTTTGCTCCTTAAGCCCTTTCAGTATAGAGATTCTTTTAAAAACTAACTCCCTAAGATTATTAAAACCTGATTTTTGAAAAACATTAGTTTTACTGAATGGGTAGGAAAGAGTCTGTGAAGTAACTACAGTCACCAAAGGCATTAATAATTGAATTAAGAGCCTAAGTAAGAGCCAGGATTCCCCAGTTACAGACCCACTGGAACTGCTGGGTGAAAATGTCAGGCTGTGTTTTCCCAACATTATCTGATCCTCTTCTTTTAAGCAGTTCCCCCTCATTCATTTCTTTGATACCCCTATGTAGATTATGCAAGTCTTACTTTATATACCCACATTTTCAGCTTTATTTTGAGCATCTCTAGCTAAACATCTCTCCACAGCAATAATGACCTTTTCAAATCTGCTTCTTCTCCTGGAATCTCCATTTCTCTTGATCCCCACTCTCCTAGTTATCCAGGCTGGAAAGTTTATAAACTGGACTATGGTTTTTCTCTTTCTTCATTACACAGTCTTCCATTTTGCCTTCATTTCTATAGCCATCACACTCCTTTGAGGCTTCATACCTCTGCCTTAAACACATTTGTTGGTCATAACAAACATCTTAATTTGTTGGATCCTCTCCCACCACCACTTCATCCCAGTCCCTGTCTACTCTAGACTGGTATTTCCAATAACAACCTGCATAGGGAAAGGAATGCAAGTAAGGGAAGGCCACTTTCTTTGAAATGAAGAGATAAATGTTAAAATAAAGGGGAAGTTGATTCCCTTATCTATATACCTCCCAGTTCAAAGAATGTGTGTGTGTGTGTGTATGTGTGTGTGTGGCCTTCCAAAGCCTACTAAGTAAATCAAATTCTTACCCTAGTAAGATATTCAATGCCTTTCATATTTCTTGCTCTAATTTCTCCACAATTCTTCTTCAATGTTCCAATATAATGTACATTTCATTATTCCTCTAGCATCTCCTGTACTTCCATGAAAGATACATGCCATTCGCTCTCTTCCAAATGCTTACTCTTCTCCAGTTTCTACTCATCATTCAAAGTTATGTTCTTATAAGAAGTTTTCCCTAAGGGGACTCATATCCAAACCATCCTCTGACCCAGGGGGTCTGTAACTAATATACACACCAATGATCTATTAGAGTGTGGAAAGAAAATATTTGAACATCTGTTATAATTACTTTAATGAACAGGAAATAAATTAAGGTGTATAAAAATTGACATTGGGACCATCACCAGGCCCATGCATTAGGCATGGAAGCCATGGGCAGTAGTCTTTGGAAAGTCTGGAGTTCCACAGTGAGGAAGCCTTTGCTCTGACACGGGTCCATCACTCATTTTCAGGATATTGTGACATATGTTGCAGGTTACGTAGGTATTTGGATAGTTTCTTCTAGTTTTTAATTAAACTAACTCTTACAACATGTTTTTTTTTTTCCTACAAGAATCTGAAATTTAAAAATAATATTATGGAATAGGCACCAGCAAAGAAGAATTAGATGACAGACATAACATTTCCCCTTCTGCCAATATGACCTTTGTAGCAACCACATTAGACGCAAAAATGGTGATTGTTGGACCAGTTCTAACATAAAAATCACATTACTATCACCAAAAAATTTATTAATAGTATGTTAAGGAAAGTAAAGACAGTTTTTCATTGTTCTATAATGTTTAAATCATTTCAAAAATTATCTATTTCATACTTACATTATCTTTTTTAAATTATAATTTTTATGCTCATAATGTTATGTGACATATTAGTGTAAGCTACATATATATAATTTATATATAAATATGTATTATAGGTAGATGTGCAAAAAAAATTCTTAATGGACTGTGTAATCAAAAAGTGTGATCACTCTTCTGACCTGACAGCACTGTTTATACCTCTTTTATACTTTCTTTTATTATTGTCACTTATAAATAGGCATTATTACCTCCCTATCTCTTCTACAATATAATCTTTTGGAGGAAAAAGATATCTTATCTTACTCACAGTCAATTGTCCATTGTGCTTAATACATTTATTAAGCACATTAGGGATCGATTACTCAATAAATGTTTGTTAAAAGGATGAATGGAAGGCTGGGTGTGTAAATGGGAGGGTGAGTATATTGTGGCTTGGGTGCTATTTAAACTTATTGCTAGTTGGATAATCAAGAAAGAACACTTAGATAGCACTCTTAAGGCAAGAGGGAGGGGTTAAAGAGCTCTTTATGTGAGACTCCAGATTTCCCTGAGAAGAATGTCACATTTCAGGAAGAAAGAAGGTAGAGTCCAAATTAGTAGTGGCAATGGTGTCTTTCTTTGAAGAGAACCAGGCTCTTGACATGTTGTTCTCCATTGCCCCAAAGTAAAGTGCCTGGCTGTTCTCATCATCCACAGAAGTTTTTTTTCTGACATGTAATCTCTGAACCTGCCATCTCTGCTACATGCACTATGACCTAGGGGCTGGTTTGTTACCTAAAATGAAGTGACTCATCAGGAAATATATTTTTACTGCTCCTTTTAGCTGAGCACCACAGTTCTGTTTATAGCATAAATGCTCATCACAGCTGCCACATTAAAAAATATCATGCAAGAAAATAACTGACAATAAAACATTTTAATCACAAAAGTCCTTCAGAAGGCTAGCACTCTAATTATCAAGGGTTTAGTGTCTCCTGCATTTAAGGAGACACAGCCAGGCAATAATAGATAATGTCATATGACACCAATAAACCTGAAAAAGAGGAGCAGGAATGAGTCTGAAGGAGAGGAGGTTGCTAGAGACTAGTGTCTGAATCTGATAAGAAAACTGTAGCATATACCACATTCAAAGAAAGGGATAAAGTAATAGGGTGAACTGGTGTGGGAAAGAAAGTCCAACAACAGTGTCCAGAGAGATAAAGAGAAAGGGAATGCACACTCTCAGTGTTGTGCAAGTGCTATTTTGAGGTATAGATGCTTTACTGTATTTCAGAACACTGCAGTGTTTCAAACACCTTAGTCATTTTGCTTCTGACAATCCTTAGATAAACACAGAGATCATGAAGTCCAGACATTACAAAGACTAGAGCCAGGTTTAACCATGAAGCAGCCTCCAATTGCTCTGCTGGAAGGTGACCAGAAAAACAAGTCTAGTCAGCCAACAGTGAGGCCCTGCCCACCCAACCACTTCTTGGCATCATAGCATCTCATGGTTGCAAAGGATTAAGATAAACTCTGAAATTATAAAGTCTCAGGGAATCCACAGGGGGAATAATGCTCCCTTGCATATGCCAAATCCAGTTGTAGTTGAAGACATTTCTACTAGATGTCAAGAATTGACAAGCTGCATGGTAAAGGAGGGAAGGGGAATTTGGGGTATACCAGGAACTCTGAGAGTAGGAATTTAGGTTTGTTATCACTTCGCTGAAACTCATGTAGAAGCCTAACAAGCCTAATCCAGGTAGTTTAGAGGTCCCTGTGTGCCTTCAAACCAATCCAGTCCTTTCTATGGAGGGCCCTCATACAGAGAGGGAGGCCATAATGCCCCATACCAGTTACAAGAGAGAGGTGTTAAAATGAATTAAAACAAAAACAGAATTGAGGTACAAACACTTTGGCAAAAGGTTTAGCAATTTCTTTTTTTTTTTAAGATTTTATTTATTTATTTACTTTTTAGAGAGAGGAGAAGGGAGGGAGACAGAGAGGGAGAGAAACAGCAATGTATGGTTGCCTCTCACATGGCCCTCACAGGGGACCTGGCCCGCAACCCAGGTATGTGCCCTGACTGGGAATCGAACCAGGACCGTCTGGTTCCCAGCCTGCGCTCAATCCACTGAGCTATACCAGCCAGGGCTCAATTTCTTATAAAGTTATATATATGCCCGCCCATGCCACAGTAGTTACATGTTTATGAAAACATGTGTCCACACTAAGACTTGTACAACACTGTTCATAACAGCTTTATTCATAATTGCAAAAAAACTGGAAACATCTCAACAGGACAATAAATAAATAAATTGTAGGATATTTACATATTAGGAGATACTTCTCAGAAAAAAGAAACAAGAATGTACACAGCACATACGAATCTCACTGACAGTATGCTGAGCAAAAGAAGCCCAACACAAAAGACTACATATTGTATTATGTCATTATTTGAAGCTGTAGACCAAGTAATAGTGAAAAAAGTTAAAACTGTAGTGTTTGGAGGAAGGAGGAAGGATTGACTGGGAAGGGAATCTTTCTGGAATAATAAAAATGTTCAATATCTTCATAGAGGCAGAGATTACTCTAGGTATTTATTTATCAAACTCATTGGATTATACACTTAATATTTTTATTTATTTTCCTATATGCAAATTTTACCTTAAAAAACAGCCAAAAAATGTGAAGGCTAGTTAGAAGGTTTAGTTTTTATTCCCCCAGTAGTTAGCATTTCTTAAACTTTTATGTATTTTAATCTTCAGCAAATGAGTAAATGTATTAAAGATAATTAGAGTCAAGTTTCTCATTGTTATAAAAGAAAGTTAACAGATATGGAAAAGGAAAGATAGGAATGTACACAGTGGTGTTAGATTGGAATTGGAGGCATCAGTATAAACTCTTGGTTTTTAATAGATGAATGTAAAAGGAAGGAAAGAATGAAGGAAGGAAAAGAGGGAAGGAAGGAAGAAGGAAGGAAGGAAGAAGTAAGTTAGTTTCCCAGCTCTTTCTACTTGAAAGGACCTAGAAACAATGACAGCTAGTAGCAAAGAGCATATCTAATCCTCATATTTAGCTTCTAAGTAATAGTGGCTTCTACAGTAAAAGAAATCTGGGATCCATGGGGAAGGACTGATTACAGATCCAGAGCAGGGAAGTGATTCTGGAATATATCATTATACAGAAATTAAGAAAGTGGTCAAGTAACTATGTGGCACTCCTGAAACTAATATAATATTAAATGTCAACTATAGTGTTTTTTTTTTATTTTAAAACAAAGAAACTGGTCAATGAATGGTACAAATATACCAAAAGTATACCAAATCTTAATTTCTGCTTCTACTTCTACTCTAATATGAAAAACAGGCCAAATAACTTACAAGGTCATTGTAGTCTTTTGTAAGCCCATCAATTAGCTGAGGATGGAAGAAACCAAAATGAACTAAAATCTGGAAAGTAACAAACCCTTCATAGGAAATGCTCGGTAGCTTCTATCATCTTTTGTAGGACAGTGGGAATAGAAAGAAGCCACCATTAATGGGTTTAAGGAAAAACTCGTTGAACATTATAAGAATTTTAGAGACTAAATGATAGTTGGTATGATGTTTAGAATCTACACTTTTTTTATCATATCTTCCCCATAAACTCTCACTAAGTGCCCATGCTAAAGATTAGGAGCAGAGCAAGAGAGTTGAGATGGAAACCCTAAAACACAGGCACTTGCTGACTGCTGAGCGAAGGACAGGACAAGGGAGAGAGACCCTCCAAGTCACTGCAGGACATCATTATGTGTTTCTTAGAGGCCTCCCACAGCCGGGAAAGGGCAGGAGTGCTAGGAGAGACCACTTTGGGAAGCTGGTGCACCACACCTAAGAGGCTCTTAGCAATTCTGCTGTTTCTCAGAGACATACCATGCTCAGTCCCTTACAGACACTCTGATCATTCACTGAAAACACTTCTCAGTACTCCAAAGACAAGGGCAGGCCAGAAGAGCAGAGAGAGATCCTGTGAACCACAGAAAGCCAGGGGGCAGGACTGAACAGCAAAGGGAACTCCTTAGCTATATAAGAGTGGGAAGCGACTTTATAAAGCACAATGAGATTCCAATTGGTTCAGAAAGCTGGAAGCTGTACAAAGAAGTCTTGCCATGCAAAAGGTACAGTACTGACTCACTCCTGAATCCTTAAACTAATGGTGAACTAAATCTAATTAAAACAACAATAAATTCCAGTCCTAGCAGAACTATGATTTAGACAGACTACTGACAAAAAAAAAAAAAGTGTTCCCTTTCCTGAGCAGAAATATTTTCTTCAATGTCTACTGGTTTGCATTCCTTTTTAATACACATGATGCCCTGTATACAATCAAAAATTACAAAACACACACAGAAAAATAAAATGTCTTAAACGGAATGGAAGCAGACTCAGAAATGCCCCAGAAGTTAAAATAATAACACAGGGACTTTAAATAACTTTGATAAATATGTTAAAGTATCTAGGGAGAAAGACACATAATGTAATTGAACAGATAGGTAATTTTAACACAGAAATAGAAATTATTTTTTAAATGAGCCAAATAATATTGTTACAAATAAAATATGATATCTGAGGTGATAAATCCATATAATTATCTTATCAACAGACTGGAAACATCAGTGAAAAGAATAGGTAAACCTGACAACAGGTGAATGGAAATCATCTAAATTTTAACACAGAATAAAAGTGAAAAAATGGAGTAGCACTATCAGTCTAAAGTATATGTAATTAGAATCCCATAATGTAAATTAAAATTTTATTAATTGTGAAGGGAAAAATCATAACTTTATTGTAAAATCACCTAGCAGACACTATCTTAATCAAGATATAAGAGTTACCATTATCAATAGAAGAATAAACCAATAATGCATGCCACCTGCTATATACACTGAGAAGGATGCAGTATACAGTAACTGTGACCTCAGAAGTATGTCAGTGCATACCAGCTTCAGTGGTGTAAGTGTTGACCCAAAATGCATCATCTGAATCTAATTACAAGAAAACATTAGGTACGCTGAAGTTAAAGGACAGCCTACAAACAATTGTGCTGTACTTCTTCAAAAATTTTAAGATCAAGAAGAGCAATAGAAGACTAAGGACGCATTCCATATTTAAAGAGGCATTACAACTGTACAACTAAATGTAATTAGTAATTTTGGATTGGATACCAGGTGCAGGAAAATATCTGTAAAGGATACTAGTGGCATATAATTAAAATTCAATATGATATGAAAGTAAGTCAGATTTTTCATTTTTTATTTTATTTTTACACCAATCTTTAGTATCTCACATTTAAAAAAGATTTAGGGGATCCTGTTTTTTTTTTTTTCAGAGTAAAGTTTTCATGAGACCAAAAAGTGAGAAAACCACTATAGTTTATCCCCAACTGTGACTGGTCCATTTCTTACTCTGACCTTATAAGGCACAATAGTGATGGAATTACAAATCACTTCTATATAAGCTCCTGGCTGGGCTGAGGTTTTTGTCACTTATAACCCAGGAAGATGATGTATAGTGACTTGTTGGATTTGCACAAGTTCGCTTGTTTTCTCATTTTTTTCTCTTTTTCTTAATTTTTTTTGTGTTTTCTTTTTAATTTTTTTATTTGTACTTTTGTTTTTTTAGTTTTTATTTTTCTTTTCTCATGTTTTTTGTTTTTATTTTTATTATTTCTCAATTTTTATTTATTTTATTGTTTTATTATTATTTTTACTTTTTTCCTCAATTTTTAAAACATTTTTAAATATTTATTTATTTATTTATTTTTAAAGAGAGGAGAAGGGAAGGAGAAAGAGAGGGAGAGAAACATCAATGTGTGGTTGCTTCTTGCACCCCCCTCCTGGGGACCTGGCCCGCAACCCAGGCGTGTGCCCTGACTGGGAATGGACCCGGCAATGCTTTGGTTCGCAGGCCCGCACTCAATCCACTGAGCTACATCAGCCAGGGCATTTTTTTTGTTTGTTTTGAAGTCACCGTATCTAATGACTTTGTAGCCATCTCTGTCAATGAGGAGTACCCTATTGGCAATTACATACTACTGAACGCCATTGGCAAGGGATCCTTTGCTGAGGTGAGGTTGGCCTGGCACATTTTGGCATAGAGGTGGCTCTCTCTGGAGCTCCACTACCACTGGCATAGAGGTGGCTGTAAAAATCATGAGTCGATGGGCTTCTCTGAAGTTTTCCAAAAAGTTCATTAAGAGCTTAAATCATCCCAATATCATTAAATTATTTGAGGTGATTGCCACCCGAGATTAATATTTTCTCTTCATGGAACATGTGAGTGGAGGACACTTACTTGACTATCTAGAGAACTATAGCCACAGGGCTGAGGAGGAAACCTGGGCTATGTTTTGGCAAATGTTGGCAGTACAGTACTACCATCAGAGGAGAATCATGCATGGGGACCTGAAGCTAGAGAACATCCTTCTAGGCAGTGAGCTAAATATCAAACTAACAGACTTTGGCTGCAGTACAGAATTTTCAGACCATAACCTGCACACCTTCTGTGGCACCGTCTCCCATATAGCCACAGAAATCTTGCAGCTCCAACCCTATGCCAGGTTGATGCCTGGAGCCTGGGGGTCATTCTCTACACTACAAGATGGTGATGGGGGAACTGCCATTTGTGGGGGAGAACTCTGAGGAACTAAAGCAGCATATATTGAATGGGCAGTTCCATGTATCACACTCTATGTCTCTAGAATCAAAAAAACTGTTATAAAAAATTAATGTCTGTTGACCCCAGCCACAAAACAACCCTGGAAGGTATAATGAAAGATCCATGGGTCAGTATTGGCCAGGAAAGGGAACTGAAGCCATACACTGAGCCACCCTGGGTGACATTGACCCCCCGGGGAACAGAAACAATGAAAATCCTTGGATTTAAGCTTCATGAGATACAGGAGTCAGTAACAGAAAAAAATGTAACCATATTTTAGGCATCTATCTGATCCTACACACCACAGAAAACAAGATGAAGGGCCACACCCTCAGGGCAAGACCCCACCCCTCCCCTGACTCCAACAGCAGACTTTCCGTGTAGAAAACCCCTAAGTCTGCCAGTCCCTCAGCCAGCCTCAAATCAAGGAGGCCCAGTCCCCCACCCAGCATGGAAGCAAAGATGATTATTCCCCAATTCAGCCTAGAAGCAAGGATGACCATTCCCCCAAGCTGCCTGTGGTCAAGGAAGACCATTCCCCAAACCAAACTGAATTCAAGGGTGATCATTCCCTCAGCCAGCCAGGAAGCAAGGATGACCATTCCCCCAGCTATGGTGGAAGTGAGGATGACCATTCCCCGACCCGGCTTGGAGTCCAGGACTGCCACCCTCAGCCCAGCCCTCCAGTATGGCCCTGGGGGCTCTTCCACCACCCACAGCAGCAGCAGCAGCAGCAGTGGTAGTGGAGCTCCAGAGAGAGCCACTGTGAAAACTGTCTCCAAGCTGGGCAGCCTGATGGTGGGACCCTAGCCTCTCTGCCTGGCCCAAGCCAGGGCTGACAGGAGGTGGCTAGGAGTGTCTTTAGGTTTTTCTTAAAATTTATATGCTCTAGGACATCCACTAGTAAGCAGCATCTCAAAAGGACAAGAATCAAACCAATATAATTTTTATTTTTTCTTTACTTTTTAAATTTATTTTTATTTATCTATTTTCATTACCAAGCTAACATAATTTTTAAAATTGTGGACAGCCAAAGCAGGGCCACAGGCAAACGCTTGGGAAATCAAGCCCCAGTCCCTGCATTTTAAGTGCTGAACCTGAAGGTGCTGAACCATGTGGTTCGGGAGATGAGCCAGAGGCTGCATGCAAACAGCTGCAGGTGAAAGCATTGCCAGAAATACATGCTGTTTGTGCAGGTGAAAGGACTTGGTCCAGTGGGTGATGGAGGTGTGCAAACTGCTACAGCGTTCTCTGCATGGAATTCACATCAGGAGGGTACCCAACACTTCCTTTGCTCCCATGTTTGTGGAGGTTCTTATTAAAGTATTTTATTCTCCCAAATTTTATAATTAACTTGATGCTCTAGAAAGACATACTGGATACTGTTTTTCATTCTCTCAGCACAGAATTGGGGCTGTGCATCCTGTAGTTGAAGAAGAGTGTAGTGATGCAGTACATACTTGGACTTTATTTATGGGAACTCCCACCAGTAACTCCCACCAGTATATGTGGTTTTGTATGGGAAAGGCCAGCGCCTAGCACACTGGGTGGGTTCCAGGCACCAGGGCACAGCAGGCGGTGAAGCAGGCAGAGGTCTCTATTGTCGTGCAGCAGCTGATAGCCTAGGTGCTCTGTAACATCAGCAGGAATCATCTCTCCTGATCCCTTGGCTTTGCCAACTTCCTTCTGGGCTGGTGTCATTCTCAGGTGGGCTCTCCCTTTATATAAGTTGACTTGAAAAGTGCTGGAGGAGGAATGCTCCAGGCAGAGGGAACACAAAGCTCAAGGTGACCAAAGCCTAGTGAGCTGGAGTAAGAGCAGCAGGAGTCAGGGCTGCAAACAAAGAGCAGAGCTCGTGGGCCACGGGAAGGAGTGTGGGTTTTACTCTGAGAACAATGGTCAACCCATGAAGGGTTTTAAGCAAGAAAGTTTTAAAACTAGTAAATTGTGGATAGTAGTTTTCCTCTGCAAACATTTTTATTTATCCCTACAGGTTAGAAGATTTTACCAGGCAGGGCAAATTTTCTTACAACCATTGAAGAAATATGAATTGGACACTGTGTTTTTTCACGTTAATCCTAAATTTATACTCATGTACTATAGACTGTCCACTAGCAATCTGCATCTCAAAAGGACAAGAGTCAAGCCAATATAATTTTTTTTAATTTATTTTTTATTGTACTTTTACCATTACCTGCCATGTTCCTTTGCTTCATCTGTCCTCCTTCCCTGTGATCCCAGCAGCATATGGCATAGACCTCTCTGTGACTCTCATCACTATGTATTGTCACTAAGTGGTTCCCTTTCCCTTCGGCCCTGATTTACATTCCTGAGTTTTTTGGGGACTGGGAACTGTCATACTCACCTTTGTATTTCCAGTCATTATCACAAAGCCAGGTCCAGGGCTAGTGCTCAGAAAATTGACGTCAGAGAGGTCGCTGACTATGCAGTGGATTGTACCAAATCAGGACACAATGGAGTCTAAAAGACAATGTGATAATAATTATGCTGGGACAATGGTGTAAAGTTGGACTGGTATTTTACTGGGATGTATGGTCACCTTGGTAATCATTGTAAAAAGCTATAAACAAAATTGTAAGCTCTCCTGTTCTGAAGGTCTTTCAGAAGGCACTAGTACTCACTTGGCCCAAGCTGGTTTAGACCAGTAGTTCTTAGAGCATAGAAGATATAATAGCATAGGAAATGTAAAAAACAATTTAATATGGACTGTCTATTATATCTATCTATATCTATATAGATATCTATCTATCTATCTATATATATATCAGTGCTAAGTTTTCTGGTTTTGATAACTGGACTACAGTTATATATAGGTGAATATCTGTGTTCTTAAGAAATATGCAGTAAAGTAAGAATAATGGGTCATAGTGTGGCAAACATCCTCTCAAATGATACTCTATCTATAAATACACACACACATATAATGCATATACACGCACAGAGTAATTAAGCAAATGAAGCAAAATGTAAATAATTGGTGAATCTGAAAAAAGTTTTATTACAGTTCCTTATGCAACTCTTATAGCTTTTTCATAAGTTAGAAATTATATCAAAACACAAAGTCACCCCCAAAGAACATCCTTTAAAAGAAACAAGACTGCCAGAGAACACTGTGCAGTTTGAGAAATGGTTATAGGGTTGGCAGGGAGCTGTTGGGTTCAGGCAAGCAACCTAGCATTTCACTGGTGATCAAGGATACGTGTCAGTTCTGTGCAGATTCTGAAATGACATTAACTTAGAACCATAGGGCTTTAACCCAGGGAGGAACTTAGCACTGTCCTAGGCTACCCTCCTCCTTTTACAGACAAGGAAACTAAAGTTAGATGTGGAGTGCAAGCTCCTTTGAGGAAGATCCAAGCGTTCTGATTCTCAGTCTTCACTTCTAATATACTTCATTCATCCATCATGCTACCTTCTCAAGAATTCTAAGTCTTCATTAGCAGCCTTGCCACAGGCTTCTTTTCTTTAAGGTGCTCTGAAACTAGCCCATTTTTTTCACATTTTTAAAAATGTTTCAAGTACAGTTGTCTGCATTTTCCCTCCACCACTCTCCCCAACCCCAGCCATCCCCACCTCCCTCCCTTGATCCCACCCCCTCGTTAGTTTTGTCCATGTGGCCTTTATATTTGGTACTGAAAACCCTTCCCCTTTTTCCCCCCATTATCCCCTACCACCTCCCCTCTGGTTACTGTCCTTTGTTCTTAACTAACCCTTCATCTGGGCAATCCCTGCAGTTTGCCACACCTAAGGTGTTTATCCACTTAATGTCATGGCACTTTTTATAGAGGGAGATATTGAAGTTGCAAGGAACATGAAGGCTTTGCTGACTCCTGGGGGCAGCATAACTCTACACCTCATTTCCCCCCACCCCCCGCCTCAGGTTATCTCAGGATACCTCTTCCAACTGGAGATTCATCTTAATTACTGTCCCTTCTATTTTTTTATTGACCAGGCTGTTGAGATTTATTGAACACTCCATGTGTACTTATCACTCCTGTATCACATTGATCATATGACTTATTACTCCCAATTTAGTTATTCCCTGATTAAGCACTCTTGAAACAAATAAGGGTGTGGTATATGTATGGAGAGGGGTGGAGAGGTAGAGAAAGTTAGCACTTCCTTTCCCAAGAAATATATTCAATAATATGTAACTAAGTGACTCTTCTACTGGGTGCACCAAGCTGATAAGGAGAAATTTGGGATTCCAACTCCATGTTGATTTACAGCTAGCCTGATTGTTCTCTGTGGCTACAGAATAACATCTAAACCTCATAGCCATATCATAATGAAAATCAACAGAAATTCTTCCTTCCCTGGAAAAAAGTGTTTTGTAGCAATGATCCCACTAGAAGCCTAATAATCTCTTCCAGAATGAAAGCCTGTTTAACCATAGCTATAATGATTATTATAACCATTAGTCCTAGTAAGAGCAGTTTTTTCCTAGTTTATTGTTTATAATAGCTATTAATATCTGCCTTCTAAAAAATTCATCAATAACAATATATTTGCAGTCATTCTGAAAATGATTCATTAATATCTTTGCAGTCATTGGGAATTTTTTTCTATTGAAAAGCATTGTACCCATTAAACCCCCTTCCACTCTACCACCCCCTTCTCATCAGTACTAATGCTTTCTGTTACTTTTTAATGTTTCCTACATCTTTCTTCACCATTTAGTTCCAAATGAGCGCTCTGTGGTGCAGGCCCACTGTAAGTAATACTTGAAAGAATAATAATTGCCTTGATGGAATTAAATGAGCTTACATTCAAAGAAAAAGCAGAAGGAGAACATTGAACAAGAAACAAATAGGTGCTACAGAGACACTGAGTCAAACATTCCAACTACCAGCTGGAACAAGGGTGCTGAGCATCTTTATAGCTTAAGATATTCCTGGGTTCTTCTATCTCTTTATATCCTATAACTTTTTAAAAGAATCATTTTTTTAAATAAAGAGGTTAAAATAAAAGATTTGGGAATTGAAAGGAATGAGCTTCAATTTTCCAGAAAATTATGGGATGTGAGTTTCCTCATTCTTTGAGAAATAAGATAAATGAGGCATTGCTATGATATGAATATGCCTTCATATGATGTAACTTACATGTTTTAGCAGTAATTTTCACAATATTAATAACACATTCTCAATAACATTTGTTAACTGAATGATCTTTATGTGTATATATAGAAGTGATTCCACTCAGCTATTACTGGAACTGTAAGAGGAAACCATTTTATATATTTTTAGTTCTATTCACACACTCTTCCCACCCCTACACGCACATGTGCACGCACAGTGATATATAAAATGATCAAGCACTTTTGTATTGGACAAATTTGATTTCAAACCCAGTTATTTCCTTCTTACATTTGATCTTGAGAAAGTTACTTTAGCTCTGTAAGGTCCAGTTTCCCTGTCTATAAACAAGATATATGAGATAATATGAAATTCACTTGCAAAAGTTAGGTATTATTCTCTCTTCTTCTAGTATTTTTCTTTCTAATAAATCATAATATAGTATTGATATTTATACATATTCAATTACTTTTTCAAAATGTTAGCATGTCCCACAAAATGTTATAAAATTTTCCAGAAGCTAGTTAGGCCTTAAGCTCATGACCTTATGGATATAGTTTCCATGAAATAAGATTGTCCTACTATTCTCAAATAATGTCTCATCAATTTTCAACCATGCTGTCTGTACTTAGAAAAGCTATGCACCCATGGGAAAGGTAGTCTGCTCAAGATTTTCCATGGTTGTGCACTCTTCTCCCTTAGATCACTTGGTGTGTATCTCACTCAGCAACCAAGGAACAAGTTAACACCTATGGCAAATGTCCTACATTTAATGTGTTAGAGCCATCATCTACCATTATCCATGGGATGTCCTCAGGGCTCCAAAGAGCCATGTTGGAAGCTCATTCCTATTTCAGATAACCATAAAGAGACAGTGAAAGAAGGCAACTTCCCAGAACCATCCTGCCCACAATCTGCTCAGTCCCTCAGAGTAGATAAGGGCAAGAGTCTGGAGCTAGAATGGCTGAATTCACATCCAAGCTCTTCTGTTTACTTTCACTATGACTTTGGGGAAGTTTAGTCTCTTTGTCCCTTAATTTTCTCATCTGTAAAATATGGATAATTATAGAACCTTCTCAAGTATGTTGTGAGGATTAAGTGAACTAATGTATGTAAAGCTCATAGACCACTTCTGGCACACTGGAAACTATCATCATGTGATATGACAAACTTAATGAAGGTCCTGGAAAAGATGAGTCTCTACTTGAAGAAACTTAAACTCCTAGCCCACCACTGATTCATATCACAGGTGATTATTTCTTAGCTCAGACAATGTGGGTGTTGATAAGTCTACGAGTATCTTCATCCTCATGAGAAAGCTGTTCATGAGATGGCTATTCTCGCTTGTTACTGGAGTAAACAGACCAACTAGTGTGTGATGGATGTTAGTGGCACCAAATGCCCATGCAAGTTAATTCATTCCCAGAAAGGACAGATAACCACAGATACTACAGTTGAGAAAGGGAACTCTGGAACTGATCTAATTTCACTCCTTTAAAAAAAATAAGTTATGTATTTAGGTTTAGAATAGAGATTTGTGGCCTCAGGGAAGGCCATGCCCAAGGAAGTTGGGAGTTGGTTTCAGTTGCTGGTGGGAAGTTCATGACCACCATGACTCTCTTCCCTAGTGAATATGACAGAGTATTGTGGGCCTGTCCTCCTCCTCAGCATCATGACACCATCCAAAGAGACACCAGAACATACTCATGAATATTAGATTGTGACCATCCCTTCACACCTATTAGAGTTGCTGCTACTCAGTGACCACTCAGTCACAACTCACAGAGCAACAAGGGTCAAAGCATTGGAGTACTCATCTAGCCTGGTGTTTGAAGCAGGTCAAGCTTTAAAAGATCAGTTTTGGGTTTTTTTATGCCATCCTCACCAAAAGAAAAAAAAAACATTTCTCTGGAGGTAAATGATAAATATGCTAGTCCTTGAATTTCTTTTCTGGAGAGGCAGAGATAGATGATTATTAGATAGATAGATTAGATAGATAGATAGATAGATAGATAGAGAGATAGATAGATAGATAGATAAATAGATAGATAGGCAGACACAAATCTATTCTTGTACATTCTTTAGTATTTTGTATGTATACTCGTATGTCTACGAACCTGTATGTCTATATCTATGTCTATATACAGGGTGAGGCAGAAGTAGGTTTACAGTTGTGCAAATGTGATTTACACCTGTATGTGTAATTCAGAATGGGAGAACTACACAGTCATCTAGGGTTTTGTTGATCCTTGGTCTGCAAGACCTTAGTGCTCTACAATGAAGTGAGGAACTGACTTTAATGAGGAAGAATGTGAAAACTAAGAAAACAAAACAAAAGCACAGTACAAAAAAACAAGAGAAGGAGATGGAGACCACATTTCAGGCAGGCAATATGAAGTGTTAACTGCAAAATCAAGGTTACAGACATCCTACTGTAGTATTTTGATAGCAGTTAATTTATTATTGCCCACTTATGAAGTGGAGTAAAGAATAAAATGGCTTATGAGTGGTGTTGCTGGAAGTAAAATTGCCTGGAACATCTTTTAATAAGAAAAATATAGACTCTATTAGCAGAAAAGTACAAAGAGAAAATCCAAATCACTCAGTAACTAACCACAGTAAATAAACTGCAGCCAATGTGGTTACTTATGGGAAATATGGGCAAAAGTTTAAAGAAAAACATACAAACAAATGCAAGAGAAAATACCATCCTTTGTTATTAGCAAAAGGGGTTGGGCATGGGAATTGAAAATCCAGAAAGTTCACTTGTCTCTTTTATGTTATTTTAATCCAGGACAAAATAATCCCTTAGTTTAATGTAGTTCAACAGATACCAAACAATACATATAAAAAGCAAGAGATTTTAGCTGTTGAAGAAAACATAAAAAGACAATAAGAATTCGATACTTGAAGAAGACACCCAGGGAAAGGGAGTGACTGTATCTTTCTCTGAAAGCAGCTCCTCCTTTTATTTCATTCAGTTAGTAGTGTTGGAGGAAAACACTGTAAACTTTAATGAAGCAATAAAACTCATTTTGAAAGCTTTTGCATCTGTTTTGTTCTTCTAACAGAGCCGCTCACGACTACATCTATGTAAAAAGAAACGGCACCCATAACTACCTGTGATTGCTTATTAAACATTTACCTCAGTGACCACACATAAAATAGTCAAATATAAAAAGAACTTTCAATTTTAGCTTATCTAGTGAACAAATGGAAACCCCAAACTGCTAAATGCGCAAGGGACCAAAGAAGTGTTCCCTGAGCTTTTGAAATCAAATGGCCCCTTGTCTTAAAATGCTTTAAGAAATTAGCAGTGATCCGTGCATTGCCTGAGAGCACTCTAACTTGGCTTTGCCCTCCCAGTCTATGAGGATCACCTTTGGGCACTGCTTCCCCACCCTGCTCTCCACTTCTACTCTAAAGCCATGTGCTCTTTGGACACAGTGCTTCCCACCTAGCTAGCTTCCCTTCCCACTGCAAACTGCAGCTTCAATCCCATCTCCTCTACAATGACTTCCTTTATTTAAATGGATGAAAATGACATATGTATTTCTAACAAGAGAACATAAGCAGGAACTTTTGGCTGTCACCACTGTTAGGATGACCCATAGGATAAATTACTATTGTGCATTTATTGATCAACCACAGGGATATGAGGCTACATTTTCTTTTGGCTCTAAAAGAAGGTATTACAGCCTCACAGAGCCCCCAAAACCAGGTGATGATGTTAATTTTTATTCAGTAATAGGTAATAAAGAAGTGAAGTAAATGGGGGATGGGGAAACCAAGTATTTAATAGATTGAAAGTGGGAGAGGTGATATATGCATAACATACATATAAGAAGACATATATATGTATATGTATATTTACGTTTTCCTTTTCCAACTAAATTCCTGAGTCATTTAATTTTCAAAACACAAAACCTCAAATTACATTTCTTTTTAAGTGTTATTTTTATATGTAAGTTTATAGTTTAACGTTTTATTTCACTAAAAGTTGTCTTGATCATCATTATATTGTTCAGGTATAAGTATCCTGAAATAGACATTGGGAGACTTTTCCCACTCTTGTTGTCCTCTCTACAGAGCCCTATTGATTTAGAGTTTCGAGTGCCTCTCCTGTTCCACTGTCTCTTTTTCTGCTCAAAACTTACCTCTGTTTTCTTTCTCATTATAAAGGGGGATTCTCCTTTCCTGATTACTAGTAGTCAAGATGACAAATAAGATTTTGTCTAGGAAAATATGGGCTATAAATGGGGATTCTTGAATTTTCCCTTTTAAAAGTTAAGTTCTCCAGTCAAAACACAAAAGACCCTTATTTCCCAAATTTTATAAGGATTTTTTCCTGGATTTATAGTCTAAATCTGTATTCACAAGACACAATAGTTGTGGCTCTTTTCTGTCAAGCTCTATGATATAACTGACTAATATTATTTCCACATCTACTTAAACTGTTCTGTGAAAGCATCATGGCATTTCAAGTATCCAATGTTAGCTATTGATTTAGGGGAAATTTCAGGCAATTTTTTTCCCCTTTAGTGGTTCATTACCAAGTCAGATTTACAAACTAATTCCATTGAATTGACCACACTTCTATCTTGGGAATTAATAACATTCCCTTCTACTTGAGAAACCATTTTTTTCCAGCTACTTGGCAATTGCGGTTGCTGTTATGTCCAGTGAAATACCACTAAAGTAAGAAAAAATATTTCTATCTCTAAATTAAAATTCTAAGAAAAATTTAACATAGAAAGAAAAAAGATAATAAAAATAAGAAACCTAAACATTTTTTTCTTTCTGTATTTGCCAAAGTTTCTCATCATTCACAAGAGCATTGGCAATGCTGCATGGGCTAATTGTTTCTACTCTAACCATATACTTAATTTTAGAAAGGAAACAAGGTAGGAGGAAGCCACTAGCTTTGTCTTTTAAAATGATCTCTCTTAGGGCTGTGTCCATGTCCAGCATAAGACAAACCATCTGTGAATGGCAGCTACTTGGAGGCAAGACTCAGCTGAATGTTCTCCCATGAGATGTAGTCATTAGCAGCAGCATCATTTACTTACCAAGGGAGGAAAAGCACAAGCATTTGAGCTGCCCATCCTCTACTTCACCTGATATATTTGTTCACCTGATATATTTTGGGATTCTTGGCCTGATCCAGAGCAGCATCAAACCAGTGTTTAATTTTTCTGGTTTCTTTGATCATTTTTGCCAGTTTATCTTGTATCCCATACTTTTTGGAAGCTCAAAAGCCCAGTAAACCTGTTCTCTCATTATTTATGATCTTGTCCTTATAAATTGCATTTAGGAGCATAAAATTGTAGATTTTCCATAGCATCAGTATTCTCATCAGTAAAGTTGAGCATTGAAGAAATGTACTAGACAAAGTCAAAGGTGGGCTCTTTCTAAAAATAAAAATAATCTAGTTACTAGAAGATGGATCATTTTGGTTTGATAAAAGTTTTAGAACATAGGAAAAATTATAAATCCTGTATGAAAAAACCCATAGAGGAGGCCAGTGATCAAGATAAAGAACTAATTAAATTAGGAGGAAGTAAGTAGGAAAATGGAAACATTTATAGAAGAGGGGCCTAATTAATGCAACTTGAAACATGGCATCCCACATGTGTGTGTGAAATTATAGAATCATGGGATTGAGAATCATGGAGCTAGAATGGTCCTTTGAGGTCTATTCCCAGCCTATGCAGACACCAAGGAGTTCAATGGCTCTTTTTGAGCTAGGTTTGACAACTCTCAAATCAACTTTGATTAACTCTATGGTTTGCTATCTTAGAGCAAAATAGACTTTCTCTATTCTTACAACTAATCTATATGTAAGTCATAAAAATAACAGACTTACTGAGCTGGATATTGTGCATTTCTTCTAGAGAACCCAAAAGATTTTCTCCCCATTTCTCTTTAAACAAATGATGTGATGTAATATATGAGAAAAAATATTACTACTCTTATTTTATAAATTTAGAATTAAGTCTCAGGGAGATAATTTCAAAATCATTTCATTTTTCTTTTTAGGAAATGAATCTAGTCACATAAAGCTATACATGCACTTTGAGTATCTTCCTCAGTCCTTGTCATGAGTTGTTAGTGAATTTCATAGTTATACTAATACCCTCCTCCTCACCTAGTAATACTTGGGTCCTTTGGACCTACTCTGATTTATTTTATTTATATATATTTTTACACACACATACATATATACACATACATGGACACACATTTACATACACACAGGGGTATGACACAAATAACACCCCTTTTTTATTACAAGATCTTTTATTTAAAAATTATAAGCATGTAATTCTGTAATATAACAATATCATACTCAAGCACACCATATGGCATTTTAGGCAAAATGTTCAAATTAGAACTATAAATTATTACACCCATATTATTATCCTACCAACCACACTCTAGCAGGTGTTACTTCTGCCAGACCTTGTATATAAATGTATACATACATACACTTGTATGAATGGTCTTTTAAGATTTGTATTGGTATGTTCATACTGACCAGTTTCATTAGCATTCTCATTTTGAGCATTACAAATCCACATAATAACTGGCAAGAATTAAGAGTCCAGTCTGTGGCCATGAAACAGAGCAAAGAAACTCACTGGTGCGCACTGAGATCAAATGGATAAACGCAGTCTCATTAATGTCCTTATTAATAAAGCTAACCCATTGTCCTGAAACATAAACACAATAAAAGGTAAACTCGCCTGGCTGGTGTAGCTCAGTGGATTAAGCGCGGGCTGGGAACCAGAAGGTCCCGGTTCGATTCCCAGTCGGGGCACATGCCTGGGTTGCAGGCCAGGTCCCCAGTGAGGGCCATGTGAGAGGCAACCATACATTGCTCTTTCTCCCTCCCTTCTCCTCTTTCTAAAAATAAATAAATAAAATTTTTTTTTAAAAAAAAAAGGTAAACTCAATGCGTGTAATATCTAACTAGTAGCTCTCTACTTTGTCAAGTAGTACCATAAACTATATGTTGAGATTTACCTTTAATAATTTATTTTGTGAGTCATTAATTTCAAGACCTCAATTTTTATACAAATGTAATATATATTTTGTTACAAATCTGTGGCTTATAATTCTACTCACTAGCTATATTTAACTGAATTTCCCTGATTTGAGGGCTTTCACTCAACAGTTAACTGAGGCATTTACAAAAGTTAAAGTATTTACTCAAAGTAATACTTTAATAAAATAGGAAGTTACTACTTAAGTCCATTTCAGCTTGACTTTTATTTAAAGTTGTTAATTTTAGCTGTACACAATTTACTTAGTAAGAACTTAGCAAATGCTAATGGATGATTACTGTATGTTAAGCACAGACTCAGCTCTAAGTAATGCCATTATCTTATTTGGACTTTGGACTTCACAACAACCTCATGAAGAGTTTTTAAGAGATTTGCCCCATTTTATAAATGTGAAAAACAGTAACTTGGAGCTAAAGATACAATTTAGTTCATATCGGTAACTAATCCTTGCCTTACGCAGAAGTGATCACCTGCAGAGTTAAGGGAACCGTTTACAGGCACATATTCACATGCACCTGCCTTACATGGGCATATTATTCCATGGTTACAGGGTTCAGTCCTTTAAGCTAAAGTATGTGTCTTCAGTAATCACAGCTACAATATAAATAATTCTAAAACAGAAGTTTACTATCTTATGTGCCACTCTATTTGAGGGCTTTCACTCTATAGTACCCTTGCCAGAAGCTGACCCTGACCAGGGTTTATGGGAAAGATATATATATATACTCACAGGGGATATCAGTGAGGAGGGGGTGAGCAGGAGAGGAACAAAGAAGAAGCCACCCATGCTCCAGCCTGTTTCAACAGGGGCACCCTAAAGGATAAGTTTTACCTCAGTGTTACATCTGACCCAGAGTGAGAGAACTGAGATTTTATACTCCTGTACCCCTGAGCTGTGCTTTAAAGCCTACTCCAAAATGTAAATTCCTAGATTATTGTGGGCAAAGAGGCTCCTAAAGTAAAAGACACTGGCTGTTGAAAGGTAAAGCACATAGAGCCAGGAGGGCCCCTAAAATAGGAACAAGGCATTGAAAGGGACATGAGCAGGACACCAACATAGTCTGCACACACATTGAACCTATTTATTCATTAGCAACTTCACAGGAAAGAATGCAGTCCCCCAAAGGAGGAGAAATGGACCGGGAATTTCTGTTGAAGGCAGAAAGAAGAAATAGGAAGTCAGCAAGGGTCTTTGGCTTGCAAAGGGCAAAAGGACATTGAGGGAATGGTCCTGGGGACCATTTCTATGTTGGAGAAGGAACACAGCGGGGAATGGAAGTGAGAGAAGAAAGAACACGTGGGGTGACAGAATATCACAGTTTGACTTAGTCTTCCATGGCTTTCCTTTGGTGGAGAGGTTTTCTGGTATCTCAGCAGCCTTCCTAGGAGAGTTATTACTCACACCCACGGGCCTTTTATTACTGTTGTAACTACTAAGTAGGCCTTTTATATACAGAAAAAAAGACACTGTAGTTTTTACTTTAATAAACATACATTTTAAAATATTATAAGCCTACTAAATTCTCACAGTAAAGAAAAATAAAAGACTAGAGAGACCAGAAATAGACTCACATAAATATAGTTATATGGTCTTTGGCGAAGGAGAAAAGACAATACAGTGGAGCAAAGAAAGACTTTTCAACAAAATGATGCTGGAACAATTGGATAGCCACATGAAAAAAATGAATCTAAACACAGATCAACACCATTCAGAAAAATTAACCCAAATTGGATCACAGATCTAATGTAAAATACACAATTATAAAACCTCTAGAAGATAACAGAGGAGAAAACCTAGATGACCTTGTATATGGCAGTGACTTTCTAGATACAATACAAAAGGAATGTTCCATGGAAGAAATAATGAAAAAGTTGGACTTCATTAAAATTAAACCTTACATTCTACAAAAGGCCATGTTCAGATAATAAAAAGACAATCCACAGACTGGGAGAAAATATTTGCAGAAGACACATCTTATAAAGGACTATTATTCAAAATATATTTTTAAAAAAATAAGAAAATAAACAATACAATTAAAAAATGGGTCAAAGACCTGAACAGATAGGTCACTTCACCAAAGAAGAAACACAGATGGCAGATAAGCACATGAGAAGATGCTTCACATTTATGTCATCAAGGATATGTGAATTAAAACAACAAGGAGATATCACTACATATCTATTAGAATGACCAAAGTCCAGAAGACTGACAACACCAAAAGCTGGTGAGGATGTGGAGAAACTCTCATTCATTATCAGTGGGAATGCAAAATAGTACAGCTACTTTGAAAGATAGTTTGGCAGTTTCTTATTAAACTAAACATGCTCTTACCCTACAATTCAGCAATTATGCTCTTTGATATTTATATTCAAAGGAGTTGAAAACTAACATCCACACAAAAACAGGCAGATGGACGTTTACAGCCATAAGACAGGGAGGAAGCATAAATGCGTATTGCTAAGTGAAAGAAGCCAACCCCAAAAGGCTACACACTATGTTTCCCACTATGACTTTCTGGAGAAGCAAATACTATTGGAGACAGTAAAAAAATCAGTGGTTGCCAGGGCTTGGGAGTGGAAAAAGGAATGAACAGGTGGGGCACAGACAATTTTTTTAAAAATATACTTTATTGATTATGCTATTATAGTTGTCCTATTTCCCCCCTTTTTTCCCCTCTGCCCTGCATACTTTCTCCTACCCACATTCCCCCTCTTTGGTTCATGTCCATGGGTCATACATATGTTATTTGGCTTCTACATTTCCTATACTATTCTTAACCTCCCCTTGTATATGTCTACCTACCATTTATGCTACTTATTCTCTGTGCCTTTTCCCCCTCTCCCCCTCCCACTCCCCTGCTGATAACCCTCCATGTGACCTCCATTTCTGTGATTCTGTTCCTGTTCTAGTTGTTTACTTAGTCTGCTCTTGTTTTTAGGTTCAGTTATTGATATTTGTGAGTTTGTTGTCATTTTACTGTTCATAGTTTTGATCTTCTTTTTCTTAGATAAGTCCCTTTACATTTCATATAATAACGGCTTGGTGATGATGAACTCCTTGAACTTGACCTTGTCTGAGAAGTATTTTATCTGTCCTTCCATTCTAGATGATAGCTTTGCTGGATAGAGTAATCTTGGATGTAGGTCCTTGCCTTTCATGATTTGGAATACATCTTTCCAGCCCCTTCTTGCCTTCAAGGTTTCCTTTGAGAAATCAGCTGATAGAATGATAGGAACTCCTTTGTAGGTAACTGTCTCCTTTTCTCTTGCTGCTTTTAAGATTCTCTCCTTATCTTTAATCTTGGGTAATGTAATTATGATGTGCCTCGGTGTGTTCCTCCTTGGGTCCAACTTCTTTGAGACTCTCTGGGCTTCCTGGACTTCCTAGAAGTATATTTCCTTGGCCAGATTGGGGAAGTTCTCCTTCATTATTTGTTCAAATAAGTTTTCCATTTCTTGCTCTTCCTCTTCTTCTTCTGGTACCCCTATGATTCAGATGTTGGAATGTTTAAAGATGTCCTGGAAGTTCCTAAGCCTCTCCTCAGTTTTTTGAATTCTTGTTTCTTCATTCTTTTCTGGTTGAATGTTCCTTTCTTCCTTCTGGTCCACGCTGTTGATTTGAGTCCCAGTTTCCTTCCCATCACTGTTAGTTCCCTGTACATTTTCCTTTATTTCACTTAGCATAGCCTTCATTTTTTCATCTAATTTGCGACCATACTCAGCCAATTCTATGAGCATCCTGATTACCAGTGTTTTGAACTGTGCATCTGATAGGTTGGCTATCTCTTTATCGCTTAGTTGTATTTTTTTCTGGAGCTTTGATTCATTCTTTCATTTGGGCCATTTTTTTTTTGTCCCAGCACACTGCTTAGGTAGTAAGGGGCAGAGCCTTAGGTGTTCACCAGGGCAGGGTAACCCACCTTGCTGCATTGTGATGCTGTCTGTTGGGGAGGGGTCCGAAAGGGAACAGTGCCTCTTGCTTGCCTCTCTGCTGGTTTCCAGTCACTTCCCTGGCTACCCACAAGCAAAATGGGCTGTTCTATGCTGATTCACAGGTGGGTGGGCTTGTGTATGTTCTGGAACCCTGTGGGTCTCTCCAATGAACTCTCCTGTGAAGCTGGGAGTTCCTCCCACTGCCACCTCAACCCCCACCGGTATTTTCAATCAGATGTTAGAGGCTTTATTTCTCTGCGCTGGGACCCTGGGTTGAGTGGTCTGTCTTGCTCCCCAGTTGTTCCTCTCGGTTTATCTGCACGCGAATGTGAGACTGCCCGCTCTCCCAGCCACCACCTTGACCTTTCTGCCTGGCTGCCCATTTCCGCCCCTCCTACCAGTCTGGATGAATGTTTATTCTTTAACTCCTTGGTTGTCAGACTTCCATACAGTTCAATTTTCTGACAGTTCTGGTTGTTTTTTTGTTTTTAAATTGCTGTTGTCCTTCTTTTGGTTGTGCAAGGAGGCATAGTGTGTCTACTTACACTTCCATCTTGGCCAGAAGTCCCCTCAGAAAGCCACAGAGGATTTTTAAGACATGAAACTACTTTGTATGATACTTTAATGATGTATACATGTCATTATATATTTGTCCAAACCCATAGGATGTGCATCACCAAGAGTGAACTCTAATGCAATCTACAGACTTTGGGCAATTATGATGTGTCACTGTAAGTTCATCAAATGTAACAAAAGTACCACTTCATGGGGAATGTTGATAATGGGAGAGACTATGCATGTGTGAGGGCAAGGATTATATGGGAAATCTCTGTACTTTCCCCTCAATTTTGCTGTGAAATTTAAACTACTCTTAAAAAAATAAAGTCTCAGAATTTAAACTTAAAAACAAAGAAATGTCAAAAGTCACTCCTTGTCACTTTTCACTAATCATTAAAAAAATTTTTTTGTCAAATGTATCTATAATCAGTGCTCTTCAGAGAAGTCAAAATTTAGAACTTTATTTTTCTTATTTTGAAATCCCAAATTATGGAAATGTTATAAAATTTGTGTGACGATAGAAAAAAATGTACTGTAATTTGTCCTGTTTCAGAACCTCTATTACATGTGCACATTAATCATGTTTGGGATGATTTATTTCTGCATTCATGCTGGCCAATATTATTAGTGTTTGGTTTGGATAAATAGAAGAAAATCTGCTTTCTATTTCACCTCTGTAAAAAGAAGAGTTAGATTTGTGCTAATTCATATAAAGACTGTACCCATGCTTTGTTCCTAATCTCCAGCACTTCCATATATACCTTTTTCTACGTTCTCCCTCTGCAGCGCCCTCTACTAAATCCCTTGATCTAGGTCTGCTCCGGTTATACCTTTGGTTTACTTCCTGACCCCTCCATGAATCCTTAACACCTGCAACATGACTGTTTCACATTCACCATATGTGTCTTAACACAGTCATTTTCCCACTTTATTACTTAGTCTTCAGTGCTGGCTTCAAATAATTTTACTATTGATACTGCCCACCTGTGTGTGCTCACCACCCACTATCCTGCCACCATTAACCTAGCCCCCTGCAGAGCTCCAAAAGCCACCCTTTTTTGGCCACTGACACATCAATGGTCTTTCATTTTATCCACATACAGCCATGTTTCTTCAGCCCACATACTAAATGCCCTTCATCTTTGCAATTGTTGTTCATCCCTACACATTCAGGAAGCTTTCTCAACTCCCTGCCCTCAAAATATTGCCTCAAACTTTGCAAAAAGGTCAACACCACATTTCGTTTATATTGCCTACTAACCTGGCCTCCCTGAGGGCAGGGCTCACATTCAGTAAGTCTTAAATTCCTCCTACCAAATAAGAGTCCTTCGGCCTGAGCACTAAATAACTCTACTTGCATTTACCATGCCATCTTAGTCATACGATTTTGATTTTCTTTTTCATGTGGTACTTCCAAGAGAATTTTAGATACACCCCCCCCCCAGTTCCACTGCTCAAACTTCTACCATTTTCCAGACCTCTGCCCAATAGCAAATAGTTCAGGGAAAATTCCATCTCTTCTGCTGTATAATTGTGTTCCTATACTGTTTCATCCTTAGGACAAATATTTGGCTAACCATGCTGAACACCATTTATTTAGACTCTACCCTTGGATCCTTTTCTTATAGTAGGTCAATGTGAATAATGAAAGGGAGGTCTAGCTTCAAATAACTCAAGATGTTGCAAGTTAGAAATTGCTGGCCAAGTTACTGACTTTAGATAGTTCAGACTATTTTAAAACAGATGGATGAAGAAGAAGACATCAATCTTCTGGACATTTAGTCTACGCTAGAACACAGGTTGTGATTTTGAGCTAATTTTTTTATATTATTCACAAATATTCCTGCAGCTATAGGCACAACCATATACAAAGACTTGAAGTTTCCAGAAGCGTGATGACTGTAACACTTTCCTTTTCTCACACTCCTGGACGGCCCACTTCAACCGTCAAACAGTGGAGGAAAGAACTTTCCCTGCATGACTGTGTGAGAAATATTTTCTTGTAAAGTGGGTAAGAAGAGAGGGCCATGGATTTTAGTGTCTTGGTTTGGAGTTAGATTTTGAAGTGAGACATGGGCAGAAGTCCTGACTGCCCAGGACTTGAGCCCAGGACATGTTACTTCTCTTCTCTGTACTTCAGTTTGCTCATCTGTTAAATGAGGACAACATTAGTATCCACTTCACGAGGTTTTATAAATATGAAATGAGGAAATGGGTGTAAAGTATGTAATTTAGGTAAATCAATGATTCGTGAATATAAATCACTATGATTATTATCACCTCCTTTATTCTATTTTACTCACTACATATTCAAATATCAATGAAGTTCTAAGTAATACCTGGTGGAAGATTTAAAACAAAAAAACTATGAAAACTGTTGATCGAAAGAAAACCCAATCAAATAAATAACTTGTTTCTACAAAATAAAGGGTATGAGTTGACACATGCTAATTAGGTAAGTTGAACATATAATTTATCATCCTACTTGGGACCCTTTGGCGAGTGAAGTGGTCATATTAGTAATTACTCCAGGACAGAAGTGTAACCAAAGACCATCCCAGGCTGAACCAAGGGTTAGGTCACCCTTTTTTTTTTAGCATAGTCTGATTTCTGGTATTCTAAAATTAAAGATACAGAAAAAGAAAACCAACCCTTCCCTTCAGCTCAAGGCTTTTCTGTGTGATATAATCCTTAAATTGTTAGCAATTACAGAGAAAATAATTGAAGCCCCCCCCCAAAAAAATAACAAAAAAATTAGCAAAATACAGCCTATACATCGAAAAACGTAGAATGAACTTCAAAATGATGAACTTGTAGAAAGGAGGCAATTTTTAACATTTGCATGTAACTTGGGGAAGTTAGAGTCTCTAACCTTTGTTTACTCACCTGCACATGGGACCAATGAGAGTAGTGATAGCGTCTACCCAGTCAACATGATATGTAAAAAGCTGCATTATGCATTATAAAGCAATAACAACAGTTAGTTACTTGAATTAGTTATTTTGGGGAATTTTGAAAAGATCCTATCATAATCTCTTTCTTTGAAAAATGAAAAAAAAATTAACAAGAAGCTTGTTTATGAAATGTAAGAACTATAAGAATGATACCAGTGCAGAAGTCTATACCTTGCAGTGATGATTGCTGAACTGATCCTAGAATCTTTTAGTAATTATAAAACTTTACATCCTTCAATAAAATGTGATGATTGAGTCAATAAATATGGCCCTGCCTTTTTAAAATGGGTCTTTAAAATAATTCAACTAATAAACAAATTCTTTATAAGAGATTAGGTTTTAAATAGTTTAATTCAATTGGAATCTGTAAGTAATATAAAGAGAACTAGACACAACAGTTTCCTCTGCTTCTGTTTCTTCTAACTCTGGTTTTCAATTCCACTAAACATCTGCAATACCTGAAGGATGTTAATGCTCTCCCCCAGTAAGGAATTCCTAATCTCTGAGGTGTGGGGCCTGTGTGTTGGTATTTTGTGAAAGCTTCAGTCCATCGGGGATGATTCTGATGGGGTTGATGCCCCTAGTTCAGTAGTCTAATGTGAGAAGAGAATTTAGAGCAACCTCTTATCCCCACACCCTGCAGGCGTCACTCTTTATTTACCCCTCATATGTTCTTTCCTACCCCTCAGGCCTCCGAATCCCAGGACCTTAAACCTTTCTTTATCTTTACTTTTTTGCCTAATCAAAATACCACAGTGAAAGGAAAGTCTCTGATGAATCCATTCACATCAAAAGATAACCATTGATAAGATAAAGTATTAATCATCTTAAGGTAAAGAAAGAACACATTGAATGTGGGAATAGAGACATCAGGCCAGTATCTCAGGCAGTGATTGCTAAACATCTTCTGGACCTTTGCAGTGTTCCAGAAATCAAATCAAGGATGCAGTACTCCATCTGCCTGTGCATAAACCTATAAAGTTGATGTAGGTGTCAGTTCATAAATAAAATGAATTGTACAATTCAATAAACTAACAATATTTGACCCATACCTTTTGTTTTCCAGACACTCCCAGGTATTATCACATGTTACCTTCAATCCCATTACCCCAAGGGAAAGTTAGGAATTGTTATCCCCACTTTACAAATGAAAAATGAGGCTCAGAGAGCTGAGTTCTCTGCTGCAGATACAGATAAGGGGTTGTCATCTCACCCTGACTGAAAGAGCAAACCCCAGCTCTTTCCAGATTCCATGCTTCCTCCCCAAAAGTGACCATTGCTTTGAGAAGTGACAATGCTGCAATAATGTAAATTCAGAACAAATAAGGGGAAAAAACTATGAGGTAGGTTAATAAACCCTATAGAAATTTAGAGCTTTTCCTTTTTCTTTTTTTTTCCTGTATTTTAAATCCAGCTGTCATGGGAAATACAAATAAGTCAATCCAAAAATGTTTATTAACTTATTCAACCTCCACTGTTTCTGCTATCACTTCAGATCTTGTGGTGACATCAGTAAGTCCCTATAAGCGGCCCTTGGCAGGAAAAGCCTTTGTGGTGACAGAGTAAACTTCGTATGCAGTGTAATCTTGTAAGTGCAGAAGCAAGAATCTGCATCATCTCAGGAATGAAAAGGGAAATGAGTGATTGGTGTATTCTGTATGTAAACCTATCTCTTAAAGAACATCCAGGTATACTTGATAATCTATTGATTTGATATATTAGAGTAAACATCATCCATGGTTTATGCCAAATATGTCAGCTAGAATCTTGGCATATCAATCATTTTCAAGGTGGGAATAATTTGTTAGATGGTAAATTGTGTTCTTACTTTTTAATGCTTGCTTTAGGTTTGTGATTAGGCATATGGTACTGAATTCGCAGTATTTGTTGCTAAAAATTAGATTTTGAAATCATGTATGACATAAATGGAATACAATTAGGTGTTAGATTACATTGTAAGATTAATGTGCTCATATAAGGACAGAAATTGCTATACAAAATTATTTGGAAGGAAGAGAAAAAGAGACAGAAGAAAGGAGGAGGGATAAAAAAAAATTACCTGTTGGGCAAGGAATAAGAAGTTCACACATCATACATCTTTTCCCCAGAAAGATCAAAGTAAAATTTCAAGAGGAAATAACTTTGGCCTTGATCCCAGTAGGGAAAGAAGGGTAGACTGCCCAGGTGGAAGACCGAACAAGAGACGTAGTAAGCTTCAGCTGTCCAAAGAGGGAGGGAAAAGATGGTAGAGAAAATGACAACATTCAAACAGCCAGTATATGTGCATAGAAGGTGGCAAAATAGAGCAGGAACTATTTCAAATGATATAAAGATATCGAGATGGTGAATTTGATGTAATATTGATTCATCATGATATAGAGTCATTGAGCATGAGTTTGTAGCTGCAGCTAGAATGGGAAACTACAGAGTAAGTGATGACAGAAATCGCAGTGATATATCACAAAGTAAATGGCCTCAGGAAGGACCAGATGAGAACCAGACATCAGGGAGGATACTGGAATGAGCAAGTGGCAGGGGGCCAGCCACAAACATGTATGGCAGCTGAAACTTCAGTGACTACCTATAATCTTTATTTGGGGACAAAACATAAACCTGATGCCCTTAAAAGTCAGTTGGATTCTTTGACCCAAAGAAAAAAATAGCAAATGATACCTAACTGGCAAACAATGCTAAAAGTCACTTTCCCTAACTCTGTAGTCAGGCTACTCACTCAGGATAACATCATTCTGTGGCCAGGCACTAGAGTCAGGAAGTAGTTTATTTTTGCTGAAACTAAAGGGGAAGTTAGAGACTTAAAACAGCTGCAGTTTGATCAATTTGGGAAAACCAGGTAAGAAGAAAGAGAGCAAGTCAAAGAGAAAGCCAGCTCAGGTTTTGCACACTGATAAAAGACAAAAATTCTAGTGTTATTCATCTGTATGAAAGACAAAAGCCAAATTGGGAACTGAGGCTTTACGTGCCAGAGGGCAAAGTTAGCTCTAGGAATCAACAGGGTTGTGAGTAACAGCACTTGAAAAACCAAAGAAAAAAATAGATTGAATCACTGAATTTCTCCAAGTCGGAGTAGATGAGTGAGGACCAGGGCAGGGAGAAGCCAGAAGGTGGAGGGGAGGAGGAAAAGGGTGGAAAGGCAGGGGATTTGAGATGGAAAGCAGGGAATGGGAACAAAGGGGAAAAAAACTGCTTGTTTTAAATCAGTATTTCTCAGAGAGGATGTTGTGTTTCCCCCAGGGATATTCGAGGGAGTCACAGGACCAGAGCTTCAACGTTTCTAACATCTGTTAGGCACAGGGAGGCTTTATATTTGCAGCAAAACCTCTGTCTCTGCATCACCCCCCTCCTTCTCTTTTTCTGGAACCATAAGGTCTGATTTCCTGCCCACCCTGCAACCCCGTCACTTCCCACCTTCCCCTGAGTGCTTTCCTTCCTTCTTCAGTGTCAAGAAAAGTAAAAATGTCACCTGCTTTCCAACAGCTGGATTGTTCTACAGTACTTTTATTTTGATAGCAAAGAGGTTCAAGGTATGCTTGAGGGTTGTGGAAACCCTCAAAGGGATTAGAGAATGAAAAGGTTTTGAGAACCCCTCTCTAAATAAAGAATCAGAGACGAAAACCTGTCATAATGAAAAATTAAACTAAAAAGCCTCAAATAAAGCAAAGGAGCAACCAGTGCTTTGGCAAGCAAGGAGAGAAATTTCTATAATGTGGGACTGGTAATGAGGCAGTTTCTTTGCCAATGTCTAAGCCTCCTTCTACCTGGCATGTGCTGAGGAGAGAATTTATGGTCATGCAATGAAACTTGCAAAATCAGAAAATGGAAACTTGAGCATAAGTTTATTACTAAATTTGAAATTTGTCTCTAAAATTTCCCCCTAAATAATTGCATGGATGGATGGATGAATGAATAAATAGATGGGTGGATAGATGGATGGACAGATGGATGGAATGAATATTAACTCTCACTTTGGAGAATTAATATTCATTTAGAGAAAATGAGCCCTAGATTAAATAATTTACACAAAGTCCCATAGTTATTGGAGAAAGAAACAAGATTCTGCTTGACTTAGAGACTTTGCTCTGTAATATACTATTCTATTATTCTATTATATAATCTATATATCCTACTATATTATTCTATTATGTGTATCCTACATTTCTAATCTCTTTTTATATCCTCCCATAATTCTGAAAGTCCTACCCAAGCAACCAGAATTTTCAGATTCTCTTCCCAAAGTTTTCTGATGGAAAGACCTGAAAATCACTCTTATTAAACTCAGTAAACAATAATGAGGCAAAAAGCAATGTGCCAGGAATGAGGTTAGATGCTAGAAAGAAAGAATAAAACATGGTCCCTACTCAAATTATTCAAAGTAACAAACCAGGCATGCAGCCTTGGCTCCATCCTACCTCTCCAGCTGCCCACTTTCTCAGTCTTCAACCTCCAGCCAACTCACCCCTCCCTCCACCCCCTGAAACCCTGCAGAGCTCTGGGTGACAGGTCTATGAACATGTTTCTATTGAGAGAAGAGCCTTCTAGTTCTGAAATCACACCTCTGAGTTAGGCTCCTGGTTTGCCTGGTCCTGACAGATCTGATTTTTAAGGCAAATGACCTTTGTACTTGTAACCATCTTTGAAGCAGAACAGCCAGGTTTTTCCACCACTGAGTATTCAAAAGTCACAAAGAAATGTCCCGAAAGTATTTAGAAGCATAGAGATTTCTGTTTGAGCACTAGCCATACACCGTGGTCTTCAATGGAAGTATAGTTTCTTGGGACAGAGGAAGGCTGTGGATCAGAAAGCCTGGATTTAGAATGTCATCTCTGCCTCTCATTGTGTGTGGGATCAGGGACTACTCCACTTATTTCCCTGAGCACCATTTCCCTGTCTTTATAAAGTGAGCACTGCAGTACTTTGGTCTCATGATTGCTGCCAAAATTCAATACAGTAATTTTGTAAAGCACATAGACATGTAACTGGTCAATAAATGGTAGCTGTTATCACTTTTTTTTTCTATGTGGAAATCAACAGATCAAACTTCTGAAAGAGATTTAAGATAAACCTGTTCCTTTTATCCTTCTAAGTCCTCCTATATACATGTTTTCTCTACATTTTTATGTCACACTTTTTTTAGACCCATGATGGACAGCTAACCTCTGGATTCTGACATTGCCAGAGGTGTTTTCCCCCCTTATTGGACTTTAATTATTACTGAATTACATTAGGATTTCCAATGGAATTACTTATTACTGTTGTGCAGTGCCAAAATGAGTCACCATGATTAAATCTATCCGAGGAGCTACAAAGGAAAACTATGTATGAGTTTCCATCCAGTAAGGTCCCACAAAACCAACATCCAATGAGTGACATGAGTGACCTCCCAGGGATTTTATGGCATCATAGACAGTGAATATGTAGCTTTACTCATCCAGTAGGAACCTAAGTGTCAATATTGACTCAGGTCCTACAGTGCACTTTCTTTTTAATAATTTAAGATTAAATTGAAGATATAGCATTTTATAATATTTTATATATCTTCAATCATTAATAAGTATCTTTTTATTTTAGGGAAGCCATAAATAAATAATTAAAGTTCATTGATATAACATATAATTATGTAGTATTATATAGCTATCCCAAACTTATATTTGTTTAAAAATGTTATTCAGCCTTGTAACCTACACGGCAAACATAGAGTGCCAAGTTGACCATATAGTTCTATAAAAACAGCACTGAAATAATGAACAAAATATTATTCCCTCTTCTTATGATTGAATTGCCTCTTAGAAAATTATTTTAAAATTTTATAAATATACCCTATAGGTCTGTTTTAAAGCTAAAATATAAATTAATATTGCACTGATGATTTCAGATCTTGGGATTCAGAAATAAGAAGTAATAAAAGTAAATCTAGTATGAACCTGTGTACTGCTTGATTCTAGAAATATGTTAAAGGTATCTTCATATTTCAATTATTGCAACTGGGTTCGTGTTGAGATGGCACCCTATTTCACTCCGGTAGGACTGCCTGGATGTTGGTGGTTCCCATTGGCCTCTGCTGCACAAGGACAGGGCACCTCCTGACTCAGAGGAGGGGCAGGTGAGCCTCCAGAGGCAGACATTGAAAGATTGGAAGACATTGAAAGCAAACTCTATGGGAAATTAAGGTTTGCAGTGTCAAATGCTGGTGGTACCATTCTACAATTTTATTCAGTCTGAAAAATATACAACTGCAATGTACTATATTTAGAAGCTACTATTTTGTGAAGTGGGTCAAGATTTGGCAAACCTCTGAATGCTTTGGTTTTGCTTTTTCTGTTTTCCAGGAGCAACCCTCCTCCCAGAATTTGTAGGATAACACAAATATGGATGAAAAGATTTTATGCTTTTATGACTTTGGTTGGCTCTATACACCATTTATTCCATTTGTTTTCTGACTTCACATACAGATATTTACATGTCTGAAGGCACTGAGCTTACTTTGTGTGATTATGATATATTATTTCTTAAAATATCATTAATATGATTTCTCTAATGTGACACCTTATATTATTTATGAATGTGAAGGATATCATTTCCACTTATTTAAAGATGACGGAAACTTAGGGTAAGCACTCCTAGCTGTCAAGTAAACCAATGGTAACTAAAGGACCAAAAGTTTCTTCTTTAATCCCTCTGACTTTGTCATTAACGTAGGGAAAGGCTTCAGTCATTTTCAGCTTTCTTCCTTTCTCCCACTTGTGAATTGACTGCACTTCTAGTTTTACCTTTTTGATACTTTCTGCATCTCCGTCAAATTTCAAAGCAGAAGACATAAGGAAAACATGCTAATAGTTTGAGGACAGAAATTATACTCAACGGAAAGTGGATGCACTGGGTATATCGGCATCGGTGTAATTTTTTCTCTCTACTCTCCAATTTGTGTCCTTTTATTTTTCTTAAGCAAGTCTCTGAGTGAATCCTGGGTCCAAGGAGAAAGAGCATTGGTCTTTTCCTTGGAGAGAACTGCGCTAGTGTCTCAGGGGTCCCCATTTACCTTTTTTCTTCATCTTTACAATGAAGACAGTATACTGATTTCAAAGCACTCATGTAAGCGCTAAATGCATTAAATATTGTATCTATCTAGGCAGGAAGAAAAAATAAAAACAGTCCTCACTCAGAGTTAGAACTTAACCATGCGGTTGTGAAATGGTTCATAACAGTTATTCTCACTCCCTGACTCGCACGTTTTCCCCTCACAGGAGTCCACTCACCTTACATCAGTCAGGCCCCTCCCGTCACATCACTCTTTCAACAAAAAGTTGTCAAACACTATTATGTGCAAGGCACCATACAGAGAATTTCAGAAAATGCCGTGATGAATGGGAGCCTTGAAATAATCAAGAGAGTAAACACACCTGCCCACGAGTTCTCAGACCAGCTGCTCGCTGAGTTTAGGCAAGTCACTTTCCTAATGCTGAGTCCACATATTTACACTGATTTTAACACGATCTCTGTTACAGTATTCTTTTCTGACTCTTACTATATTATATAAATTTGACTATATAAATTGTGAGATTGAATTTTCAAAACTATAAAAAGTAAGCTTTAAAATATTTAGCGTAAATTTAAAAACATAGTAATTGTGATAAATCTGGGAGAGTTCCAACCTCTCTATAGAACTATGTGGCCCATGCTTCTTTAATTGAATCCTCTGATCCAAATTCCCATTCTTACCCATACAGGGCTTTTAGAGAACTGACCCTGTCTCATACTGTGGAAAGATTCTTTTCCTCCTATTATCACCTTGTTGAAGTTGAATGAGGTGAGGAAAGGAAAGGGGTCATGTGTTGGCCTTTAAATCTATTCCATATACATTGCTGGAAGCAGTATGTTAAAACTAGAAAGTGATTTTCTAAACTTCTTAAAGAATAGGGCTTCTTGGGGTGAAATTTGAGTTTTGTTCTTTGTATGTCACTCTGTTTTCCTTCTGATTTTACCAGTGTCCCCATGTCTGGCTCCAGCCTGCGGTGGGCGCCCTGTAGGCTGGTTGGGTTGGATGGACTGAGGACCCATCAAGGTACAGCTGCCGGCAGGGGCACAAAGGGCATTACAGAGAAGTCAGGTAGACTGTGAATGGAGTCTTCTGTGTGAAATAAACCAACTACAAATGAATGGCCCGGGGCAGTTGTTCGTATCTTCCAAGAATTAACAATGTTTCATTATTATTGAATAAACTTGTGGGGTATTTTTTTAATAACAGAATAAAAGTTACATATACACTACATAATTCATTCCACTGTGGCAGGAAATGGCCTTCATTTTTCTCTGGGGAACTGTACAAACATCTGGATAATCTTGAAATCTTCTAATGTGAAAAAGTGGTAATTACCCCTAAACTCACTACTTCCTACATTTATTTCCTCTTTTGCAGAGATTAGGAATTTATTTCTTTCTCAATAAGGATTTAAAGATTGCTTATGAAGGCATTAATTTTGTGGTGTGTCCACAAAGGACACAGTTCTCAGCCTGGTCCCATGGAAATTCACAGAAAGTTAATTTTTACCATTTTTCTTCAAGGCAGTCACATTTCCTAATTTTACAGATGCTCATTTTTTTTTTAAATTTGACCACACAGTTTTCTTTGATTTTGAATATTGAGCCAAAATGCCTTTTTAATGTAATGAGCAGTATCACATATTCATTTATATTTAGCTCTCATTCATCAAGAGCCTGTGGAAGAATTGCGACAGGAAATGTGACATGGGCACAAGGCTGCATCTCAGAGGTCTGGAGCCTCCGGGCACATGCCATGGTCAGTGCAGTGCTGTGTGTCCCTGGAGGGGTGTCCAGTGAGTTGCAGCTGACGTGGATCTAGCTTTGGCATTTCACTCTGTAATGCTTTTTTGCTTCCCAGAAAGTAATGTGAGTCTTCCTCTCTTTCATTTTTTCCCTATGTTCTTTTTTTCCTTTTTTGTTGTTTTTGAGTATTGGCCCTTTATTCTTACACTCAACTCCCTATCTTTTTTTTTTTAACTCAGTTGACAAAATGTTAATCACAAGTATTTTTCTTCCTTTTATTCCTTGCTTGTTATGTCTGAGCATTTTTGTTTGTTTTATTTGTTTATTCATAGCACACCTGGAACTATATTATTTCTCTGCATGGCCTATACTTGAATTCCTTTATTTTCTTTGTGTTGGTTGTAAGGCTCTATATTGGATTACAAGAGAGGAAAAGCAGACTTGTTCCGTTGGTTGCTGAATCACCAAGCTTCATTTTAATAGGAATATACTTTTTGAACTTTGGCCAGTCTAGTAATCTTCTTGGACCCCAGATTCCTGACCCAAAATAACAATTTGTATGTTCTATCAGTGGGCTAAGCATGGATAATTAGGTAGTCCTAAAGTTTTTGATTTTTACTTCACTTACTTAGAATATTTGTATTTAATGCTTACTACATGATCCCTACTACATGCTCTACACCATGCTGAGTGCTGGGGGCACAAAAATGAGTTGGGGTATCCCCTTCCTCAAGGACCGTTTTGAGAGACAGGCTCACATAGAAGGATAGTTTCAATAGATCATGGTAAAGGCTATACCTTACTAGTATCCAAGTCTCTTACTAGTAATTGTTAAATAGGTTTTTGCACCACTATATTATTTTTAATGGTCCACACTGAAATCATGAGTTAGAGGAGAGAAATAAATTTCCAAAATAATCTAGTCCTTCTGAATCCAAGCAGGATTATCTAAGCAGCTTTGAACAAATTTTACATAATTAATACTAATCATTAAATCTATATTTAAAAAAATTGCCCTATATTTAATAAGTATTGACTTTTGTTTCTTTTTACTCAGCGTATTTTCTGTGTTAAATGGAGAAAAGGGAAGAAGGAATTAACATTTGTTGAACACATGTGCCCAATATGTTGCTAAGTGCTTTAAAAGCATTAATTCAGTAAACACCCAGAACAGTTCTCCAAGGTAGGTAGTGTTATCTTTAGTGTAAGGCTATGGGAGTTAGACTGAGAGATCAAATGATATTTCCAAGGTCTTCGAACCAGAAAATATTAGTTAATGTTCACACCCAGGTTCACTTGCTCCAAACCCATGCTAACTCTGCTACATCACATCCGTCCCCCAAATGAAAACAACAGAATTGGAGTTCAAATAGCCCTTTAAAGATATATAGATGGCCTCTGAACCTCACTGCCTCACTCTCCAGATGAATAATAAGAGGCCTGCAGAGGTGAAATGACTCACCAGAATTCTTTCTGCTAGTTAATGTCAGATTGAAGCAGACATCAATTTTTCTCTAGGACAAGTCCATGCTCTGAAACGTTCTGTCTAAAAATGAAAGAATGAACTCCCCACTATAAGAAATACTTAAACAACAAAAACAGAAAGCAAGCAAAACATAAACAGAGACATTGAAATTAAGAACAGTCTA